>JAVTVY010013606.1:0-50081 GCA_036873755.1 Hanleya hanleyi
CTTTCTCTCTGGAAATGAGAAACTGACACAACAAAAAAGTCTATTTTTCTTATGTGCTTAGTTCTGGGTTCAAAATATCATGCAAAATTTGAACACCCCCCGATTTACTCTCTTATAGTACCGGTACTCTCTTAGTTTGTCCACACTTGTGGACATTGGGACGTGATTACTTGAATTACAGATAATCCAGATTATAAGACTTTGATCATCAGTCAAGTATATTTGTCTTTTTCACACTGCAAAGGACTCATAACAGCATCAATCCAAAAAAAACGTTAATAACACCATAAAAAATGCCGTCACACTACATTATGTAGTACAGCAATAGCATATGGTCCCATTGTCCAACACTACATTCTGTAGTACAGCAATATATAGCATATCCACAATAGTGGACACATACTGTTTAGGTTTAGCTGTATCGTTACTTATTATAGAAACAGAGCAACACTGCATACTTTACAAGCCTTTGGGTATCTAGCATTCTACCCACCTGCATAGTTTTTTTTATTCCAATGGAGCATTTAGAAAAAAATTGTCCCCAAACTTAACTTTTAGGGCTCATTCCCACCTGTCATAGGTGATCCCATTTTGAAACGACTGAGATAGGCCACGTGACCATCAATTCTAAGGGATGTTGGATAGATGGCACCACCTGTTAGTCCTAAGATGAGGACATACATGCTCTCAATGAAATCGCCTGTTCTTGTGTTGGTGCCTGCAACTATTGTCCACAAATGTGGACGTCCGGATCTAAGAGGTTGTTAACTCACTTTAAAAGCTTAATGTTTAGTATAGAAATATTCATCGACCGTAGTTGATTTGTATGTCGGGCAAACTGAATGCTTTAATTTCGGAAGCCTGTTAGGAATCTTTGAACGTCACGAATGGCATGAGGTCTGGTATGTTTCCGCTACTTCTGCTTCTCGAGATTAATTCCCCTGAGAAAAGATTCCAATTTTTTTTATGAAATACTGGTATATGTTGTGTTTAATTTGTAACCATTTTTTTTCTCACACGTCAATTCAAACACTATACAATCAGGCACGGCGGAAGCAATTCATGATTGGGGGGGGGGGGGCTACTATCACAGGACAATTAGGCGAAGGTCCAGGGGCCGCCTATAGGCCCCGGAAGCTCCAGGGGTCTTAGATGGCCGGAGAGGCGTTCTAGCGTATTTCCGAGCAATAAAACAAGAAATCCTCGCCAGTGTAAACTCTATTTGTGTTGCCTGTTTTCCCAACATTTTTTTAAATATTCATCGTCAAGAATCTCACAGACTTCATCGACCTGATCGAAATTGTCAATGAGTTTGCGGACAATGAAAACCGACAGCGGGTATTTGGGCACTTCACTACCAAGGACTTGTAATTATATGCATTGCGTTTCGGTAACTTCTTGACTGGGCGAGGATTTGGACATTCCCATGGCATGGACACGCAGGGTATTTTCTATTCTAGTCCATTTTCTTTCTAATTTTGATGAATGCAAGTCTGAACAATCAAATAACAGTATTTTATTTTCGCTGATATCACGAAACGTCCAGGACATAGGAGTCATATGTTTTCAGCGGCATTTCGTCTTATAATTAGTGGCATATACGGTACATGGTGTGAGGATTTAATCATTTATCTCTACCATCTTTTATATGGTATAACACTATTAACCTTTTGTGAACCTAAAAATTACTAAACAATGCCGGTAAAAAAATTTCTAGAGCTTTGGCTGGCCCACTAATGCTGGACAGTTGTAAATAGTTTTAGTTATGCGATAGATATGCGACGCAGACAATTCATTTTACTATTCATTTCGAAAATACGTATTCATTGAAGTATTTTTGCGTTGACATCATATGAAGTTTAGAAAAGTTGGCCGAATTATTGGGGGGGCTTCAGCCCCCGCAGCCCCCCCCGGCTCCGCCGTGCCTGCAATACTCGCCTTGGCCATATGGGACGCGGTTTCCCTTCAGAAAACGATTCGCTCTTGAAAAATCACTACAACCACCGCAAACGAAGCAAGTATAGTCACAATTCCGTGTATAACTCTGGAACGATTTTAGTGGATGAATAATTTAATCCATTTAGACGATCGCCATGTTTGATCATGTGGTCCAAGAGGCTTTAAAAGTGGATTCAACCTAAGGTTTACAATTTTTCTGCATATTGTTAAGCGTCATGAATTCTTTAAAGCATTGACCAATCAAATTACTCACATTGCGCGCGAAAGTTTGACCCGCATAAAATGATCCGTGGTATACTGTGGTTTTAACCTCGAGAAACTTAAGATATTGCTTGAGAGAACCATCTTTCTAAGAATGATATTCAAACGGCCGTGAAAGATTAGGAAACACTAGTAGTATAGTAAGTGCATTTGAATTAGTATTGACCTTTGACCTCAAAAGTTTGCATATTGGAGAGCAAAAGCTACCTCCGAACACAGACGAATTCCAATTTTTGCTTTGACAGTCAATCAGAAGCGAGTAGTTTGACCTCGGCTGGGCAGGCAATGTCACATGAGTTTTGACCTCGAATTCCTCCGCGGTGATGCGGTGATGCGGTCGCGGGAAAAAGCCTCCGCGGACAGAAAGTAATCCCAAGTATATAAAGGGCTTATAGGGTCGCATTGACCTTTGACCTCTGAGTGCACTCTATCCCATGATGCATCACTTCCGTAATGACGTAATGTGTGACGTCACTACCGGTGTGACTCGAACGGGCGTGACCTTGGAGCGGGGACCTTTTCAACATCCGGGGTTTCCGAGTGGGTTTCTTCACTGGGTTTTTCCCGGGCCCGGCCGCACGCCTGCGCGGGTTATCCGGCCCCACGCATGCGCGGGATCACCAGAAGTGCGCAGGTCACGTGGTTTGGTGGCTCCCCTGGTGGATGGCAATGTCCGGTCATCTCCGGCAATGCCCGGCCCTCGCCTGGACAATAGATAGCCTTTATCCACCCTTCCGAAGCATCCATGTATAGATGAGAGTCTCCGACAATATTACCATCTATTTACCCATGTTAAACGGCCAGTGATGGTTTTACATCCGGATACTCATCTTACATCCGGGGACTGTGTAACATCCGGGTTTTAACCAAACAATTGGCCTACAAAAGCCAGAATTTTGTGGAATCTCATCTACCATTCGGGTTTCTCAATGGGTTTTCCCATGTTTTACATCCGGGGACCCTGGTTTTACATCCGCGTCCTCTTCAACATCCGGGTTATTACATCCGTGGAGCATGCGATGAGTGAGTGAGTGAGTGAGTGAGGCGTGCCCAACGCCCGTCTTAACGCATGGACGCACTAACGATGGTGAGTGAGTGAGTGAGTGAGTGACTGACTGAGTGACTGAGTGAATGGTCATATAAGGTCCTTTGTACACCTTTAGCCTCAGTCTGTATGCACCCTCTGACCGGGTACCATGTCGAGTACAACACATATAAGGGAAGTGGGAAGAGGTGCCGACATACTGACAGATTACAAGCGTCTTGTCCGTCATTCATAATTCAGTCGTCGTCCATTAGAGAATATCCGCGTCCATAATCCAAAGACCTATTCCATATTCCATATAACAGTATTAGCACCAAATTCAAAAAGACAATCATAGTATACATAAACATAGGCTTGTTTCCTGCAAGAGAGAAGCGGTCAACAGTTTTCAATGATGCCGGCAAGACATCATGATGTTCCAACAATATCAAATCCGTATCGCTGATCAGTACTCTTAATCCATAATATTCGTTGTAAAGTCCTCATCTAAAGAATGATGTATCTCAGTCACGCTTTGATATGTGACTGTTCATATGAGTACCATGAGGATCTTGAAGTACATGGGTTCATACGCCCACTAGCCCCGGGTTAAGTGGAGTTAGACACAAGTTACGAAACGTAATGCCATAGATCGTGCACGCTACGCTCGTATTTTGCTTTCATCATGCGATATGTATCGCCACATTTGAGAAACTTTGAATGGAGACGCTTGATGGTGTAGCCCTGTTTTATAAGTTTCTGCAACAATGTTTTGTGACGTTGATTAAAATCGTCACATTTAACACAGGATCTAGCAAATGCTATTCCAGTTAACACGAGGTGTATCTCTTTCCAGCATCCTGACGGACTTCTATCAAAACCATTGTCATAATGATTGTTATGTATATAGATACACACTTCAAATGTATTGTAGCTGTTAATTCTTTCAATAAAATGGGTTCTTAAACCACACCTCTACCGTTTTATAATTTTTATATAAAGTGCGATGGTGAATATAAAAGAGATGATCTTTTTATCCTGGTCAAGACACGATGGATCCGGGTGCATGGAAAACCTATTTGTCACGTGTCTACTTTGACACAACTGATGTTGCCTCGTTTACAGGCCCTGTCAAGCTACGCAATATTTTGCGTAAACGAGGGTATAACGTTCCCCTAACCGATCTAAACCAATGGTTGAGCGATCAAGACCCTTACAGTTTACAGAGGCCTATTCGATATTCATTTAAGAGAAATAGAGTGATAACAGCTGGAATTGATAATTTGTGGGACGCCGACCTGGCTGATGTTACCAATGTAAGTTCCTACTCTTCGCTATTGACGTCTTCTGGCGTTATTTATGGATCGCTCCTCTCCCCAATAAACAACATCAGTCAATTGTTGCGGGGTTGGAATATATTTTAAAGCTAGGGAGATCCCCAAAATATCTGAGATGGAGCACAGGTAGTGAAATCAATAACCGATGGGTGATGGCCTACTTGACGAAGAAGGGAATTTAACCTTATGTCACACATAATGAGAAGAAGGCCAATTACTTGGAGAGGGTCATCAGGACGATTAAGAACGTATTATATAAGTAGTACACGCATAAGCAAACCTACCGCTACATGGATGTTCTTGCAGACGTGGTGGGAGCTTACAACCGTCGACTGCACCGATCACTAAACGAGAGAGCTCCAGCTGACGTAAACAAGCATAATGAAGTCAAACTCTGGAAAGAAATGTATGTGTACACTACACAACCTACACGGAAACAGCCCTTTAAATTGAAGATTGGTGATTTTGTTCGTATTTCACACGTGAGATATCTATTCCAACGGGATTATCAAGCCAATTGGACAGAGGAACTCTTCAAAATTTCAAAAAAAGTTTCGTCGTCAAGGGCTACCCATATACGAACTCATAGATTTCATGGACGATGAAATACAGGGGACATTTTATCAACAAGAGCTCCAGTTGGTCAATAAAGATGTTGATGCATTATGGAGGATATGGAAAAAGTACTCAAAACACGACGTCGTCGAGGCAGGGTGGAAAAACTGGTCAAATATGTCGGGTGGCCAATCAAATTCGCTAGTTGGGTGGCTCAAGAAGATATTGAAGCAATCTAACCATAAAGCTCTAAGGGGTGTCAGGAACTGTGTAGAAGTGTACCGCTATGCACACGACTGTATATATATAAGGTCGTTTGTGAACCATTAGTTCGTGTATCATGTCGAGTACGTGTACGTTCTGTCAGAGAACCTTCTCTCGTCGCGATAGTATGCTCAGACATGCGTCTGAGGCATAGTCAGGAGATACCCCAGAATCCCGCTAGAGGTCCACCAAGTGGAGTAGAGCATCCCTATACCATGATGGCCAGCGGCCCTACGGAATGTGGCAAGACACCATGGGTGATGAAGTTCTTAGAAGAAGCGCCAATCAGCTATACCCGTATAGTTTGGTGCTACAGCCAGTGGCAGTCCGCCTACGAAAACACCTCTTTGAAGAATGTAACATTCGTGCCTGGTATCCCTCAAGACATTGGAGAGGCTTACTACTTCGCCCCTAATGAGATCAACGTGGTAGTGCTCGATGACCTGATGGGTGTGGCTAAGGGAGACTCACGCATCTGCGATCTCTTCACGAAAGGGTCCCATCATCGCAATCTGTCCGTCATCTATTTGACCCAAAATTTGTTTTCACAAGGGAAAGCCTCTCGCGACATTACTTTAAACTGTTAATACTTCGTACTCTTTAACAACCCTACTGACAGACAACAAATACAGCTTTTTGGACGACGTATCTATCCCAAACACACAGAGTATTTCATGGAGAAATATGAAGATGCCATATCCACCCCTTACGGTTACCTCTTGATAGACCTAAAGCCAACTACACCCGAAAATCAACGACTGAGGAAGGTTGTCGAATCGCAGGTTGGAATGGGACTTTTCATCAGACAAAGACCTCCGTGGTACACTACGCAAAAAGGTAAAGGAAGTAAGCGTCTGAAGCGTAAAGGTTGTGGAGAGCCCACCGGTAGTGTGAAACGAGAAACATGGAGAAGGCTGTTCGGTGTTCCTTCACGAGTGATGTTCAATGGCAAAATTATTGAAAAGGTCGCACAATATAGGAAGAAGGGATATACAGCAGACGAGGCCATAGACTTAGCAGTGGAGGCATATACACCTCAGATGACTAGAAAAATGTGTCAGACTTATGTTGACACGGTGACGGGTATGAAAACTTTGGAATCCGATAGTATTCATACGGAGTTAATGAAAACTTGCCTTGAACTGCAGAAATTACATAATATGGACTTTGCTGAGGCGATGACGCAGAGCATCAAACTGAGATGGCACCTATTCAAAGATTTATGTAAAACAGGAGAGGATGCTCAATGTTATTTATTCTAATACGTAACTTGTAAATACTTATTATTTCTGAGTGTAGCCATATCGATACAAAAGGGGTTCTTTTATTCTATTACATGATGATGATTATGCTTAATGTCTTTTATTCTAATACGTAACATGTAATACACAACAATTAATGTTGTTGATTCTTACATATATACACATGGAAATATGTTTCATGGCTGAGTGTAGCCATGTGCTACGGTATGTAAGCCATCGTTCAAAATATAGCGCTTGTCATCAAAGGGACATAGGCTTTGTTTGTTAACAGTCAGACTGTAGAGATGATGATCTATGCTTCTAATTTGATTCATGGTTGTACGAACACTTTTTCGATTGAATAAACATTCTTTATACATAGCATGTCTTAATTTTTTCTTGATGGCATACTTGGTAATGCCTTTCGCAGTTTTCTTCTCCTTCCTGTTGCAAAGTAAACTATACATTTTCGGTCGAAGCCCGACAAACTCCTCGACGGGTAGACCTCCACATTCATCTTTCATCTTTCCCAACGCTTTGGCATTGGCAGCGGTGTAAAGGGGGTGATCCCGCTGGTAATTGCTGGTATCGAACATGGACATTCGTTGTGCCATGTCGTTGTAAATATTATGGGTTTGAATGTCATAGCACAAACTATCCGAGTCGGAAAAGAGGAGCTTGGCTTTAGAACCATATTCGGGCTTGATATGATTGTAGTGAAAATCAAACGAGCAGTTTTGATAGATATAGAATGGCAAAACCGACAAATATCGATCTGTTCAATTTTAGTTTGATGGTCTTCAAATGAACGGCTACCAAATCCTCATTGAAAATCTTGAAACTGTGAAAGGTGGGCTTGGCGATCATTCTTTTCAGTCCCTGCTTGGAATGTACCAGTTCGATGTTGATCCTTTTTCGAACATTCTCCAACGTCTTTCCAAACACACTGAAGATTGAAAGATGCTTTATTTATTCAGGGTCAACACAATTAGCGTTTTAAATTGATATTAAATAGTAATGTACCTGCTTAGTAATGGGAAAATTAGCATACCTGTTGTTCATCAGCTTGAATAACTCGGTCTCGAAATGGTTTTTTGCCTCTTTACGTCTTTCAGTATTGAACTGAATGTAGGGTTGTAACCAGGCGGCTTGTGTGAATTCCACGACGCGGTGTATCTTTGTCAGCTGCACACCTTGACCGAGGCAAAATTTCAAATCTCGATAGTGGATGGTGTATTGAATTTTGTCGTGAAGGTTTGAGATAAGTTTCACAATAGATCGACCTTTCAGCTGTAACTCCTCCTTCAGCGAGAAGAGAATATGGCTAGAGCATCTCATCCGTCACCGACCTGCGTTCTGGACAAAGTGGATAGTCGCTATGTGTCTCGTATAAGGCTGCTGGATATATCAGGTCCACCTCCAAAATGTAAACCGTTTCCGCATCATCAGCTATAGATTGAACGTTGAAAGACTTCTTTTCTTGTTCATCCATCCATCTAAATTTACGTAGGGGTAAGGGTTGTGACATGGCCCACACATAAAGGTTATTAGCGTCGAGGTAGAGGATGTAATTGTTGGGTAGGAGAGGGTTGTAGTCGGCGAGGTATGGGCTGTTCGCTTTGCTATACCTGTTGGAGATCATGGATATCCCTCCACGAATACTCTTTTCTATCATGAGGTACATATCGATGTCATTCAGGAGCTGCAGAGGAACGCCGGTCATTTTCAACATGGCATCCGAAGAGAGACCTGGGGAGGTGTGGTAATGAGCGGAATCCAGATGATAATAGTTCATGCACATGTCCCTAAAGTTTTCGAAGACATCGGCCAGCAACAGGACGTCCGATTTCAAATAGAGGTCATGGTAGTCTCCTAGTGTTTGAATATTAAATTGGGACCATACCGTGTGTGCATGTGCATAATCACTGTCGGAAATAGGCCTGAGTAATAACTGCCTCTGTTTGAGATAGGACAAATGTCTCAGCAGATGGCGGAACTTGTCTTCACTATCCTTGGATAGATTTTCAACTAATGTTTCGAGGGAGGCGTTGAGAAATTGTGGAGAATCTAGAAATCTCAAAATTGCCTAGAGAGAAAGAAATATACTTCTGAAAATTGTTCGGAATGCAGGAGATATTTCGGGTCTTGTATTTCCCCAGGATGCTACAAATAAGATGACCATCGTAGCTTCGTGTGTTGTGCAAAATAACGGGAATGAAAAACTGGCGCTTCTCTTGTCGGGCAGATCTTCTGAAGTGGTACTGCATATTGCACTGGTTGTGAGCAGGTCCTCGATATCTCCCAAACAAGTGGCAATGATTGCGTACTCGATCGGTGTGAAGTTCTTTCTCGCAAATATGTCAATGCGTAGCCTGTGTGAAGGAATGTTGTTGCTCTCGAGTGAGCTCCATGGTGATGACCGACTCCAAGATGGAACAATTGCGATCATCTTCTTCTATGAGACGATCCAAAAATGTTTCCACCACATCAGGACCCCGGTAGACAACTGCAGGAGTACTGTATGCGGGTAAGCTGCTAACCACCGTATAACAAAATCCCGACGGTTCGTGTTGTTCGTATTTCATGGTGAACCCTGACTGAGAGTGTATTTTCGGCGTGAAACACTCGAAATCGGCAAAGATGACAAAGGGTACGCGGTGTTGCTTCTTGACATTTTTGAATGATAACCATTGTTCTTCCGGTGTTTCAGGGAGTTTGATCCGTTGGGGTCCATGAGGAGAGCAGTGAGGGAGATGGTCATCCAGCACATGTTGGGAAGAAAATCCGTGCAGGCAATAATTGCAATAGAATTGTTTGCCCTTGTGTTTTGTACGATTGCCCAACAGACGACTCATGTTTTTAATGAGGCAAAAGTGTCTGTTCCACGTGAGATATCTATTCCAACGGGATTATCAAGCCAATTGGACAGAGGAACTCTTCAAAATTTCAAAAAAAGTTTCGTCGTCAAGGGCTACCCATATACGAACTCATAGATTTCATGGACGATGAAATACAGGGGACATTTTATCAACAAGAGCTCCAGTTGGTCAATAAAGATGTTGATGCATTATGGAGGATCGAAAAAGTACTCAAAGCACGACGTCGTCGAGGCAGGGTGGAAAAACTGGTCAAATATGGCGGATGGCTAATCAAATTCGCTAGTTGGGTGGCTCAAGAAGATATTGAAGCAATCTGACCATAAAGCTCTAAAGGGTGTCAGGAAGTGTGTAGAAGTGTGGCGCTATGCACACGACTGTATATATATGAGGTTGTTTGTGAACCATTAGTTCGTGTATCATGTCGAGTACGTGTACGTCTTGTCAGAGAACCTTCTCTCGCCGCGATAGTATGCTCAGGCATATGCGTCTGAGGCATAGTCAGGAGATACCCCAGAATCCTGCTAGAGGTCCACCAAGTGGAGCAGAGCATCCCTATACCATGAAGGTTAGTGGCCCTACAGGATGCGGCAAGACATCCTGGGTGATCAATTTTTTAGAAGAAGGGCCCATCAGCTATAGCCGTATAGTTTGTTGTTACAGCCAGTGGCAGTCCGCCTACGAAAACACCTCTTTGAAGAATGTAACATTCGTGCCTGGTTTCCCTCAAGACATTGGAGAGACTTACTACTTCGACCCTAATGAGATCAACGTGGTAGTGCTCGATGACCTGATGGGTGTGGCTAAGGGAGACTCACGCATCTCCGATCTCTTCACGAAAGGGTCCCATCATCGCAATCTGTCCGTCATCTATTTAACCCAAAATTTGTTTCCACAAGGGAAAGCCTCTCGCGACATTACTTTAAACTGTCAATACTTCGTACTCTTTAACAACCCTATTGACAGACAACAAATACAGCTCTTTGGACGACGTATCTATCCCAAA
Source organism: Hanleya hanleyi (assembly GCA_036873755.1). Taxonomy (NCBI): domain Eukaryota; kingdom Metazoa; phylum Mollusca; class Polyplacophora; order Lepidopleurida; family Hanleyidae; genus Hanleya; species Hanleya hanleyi. The sequence goes on from JAVTVY010013606.1 coordinate 10,524, forward strand.
CCATATGAAGATGCCATATCCACCCCTTACGGTTACCTCTTAATAGACCTAAAGCCAACTACACCCGAAAATCAACGACTGAGGAAGGTTGTCACATCGCAGGTTGGAATGGGACTTTTCACCAGACAAAGACCTCCGTGGTATACTAGGCAAAAAGGTAAAGGAAGCAAGCGTCTGAAGCGTAAAGATTGTGAAGAGCCCACCGGTAGTGTGAAACGAGAAACACGGAAAAGACTGTTCGGTGTTCCTTCACGAGTGATGTTCAATGGAAAAATTATTGAAAAGGTCGCACAATATAGGAAGAAGGGGTTTACAGCAGACTAGGCCATAGACTTAGCAGTGGAGGCATATACACCTCAGATGACTAGAAAAATGTGTCAGACTTATGTTAACACGGTGACGGGAATGAAAACTTTGGAATCCGATAGTATTCATACGGAGTTAATGAAGACTTGCCTTGAACTGCAGAAATCACATAATATGGACTTTGCTGAGGCGATGACGCAGAGCATCAAACTGAGATGGCACCTATTCAAAGATTTATGTAAAACACGAGAGGATGCTTAATGTCTTTTATTCTAATACGTAACATGTAAATAAATATTATTTGTGAGTGTACCCATATCGATACAAAAGGGGGTCTTTTATTCCATTACATGATGATGATTATGATTAATGTCTTTCATTCTTATACGTAACATGTAATACACAAGAATTAATGTTGTTGATTCCTATTTAGTTAATGGAATTTTGGAGTTATGTTTCATGGTTGAGTGTAGCCATGTGCTACGGTATGTACACCATCGTTCAAAATATAGCGCTTGTCATCAAAGGGACAGAGGCTTTGTTTGTTAACAGTCAGACTGTAGAGATGATGATCTATGCTTCTAATTTGATTCATGGTTGTACGAACACTTTTTCGATTGAATAAACATTCTTTATACATAGCATGTCTTAATTTTTTCTTGATGGCATACTTGGTAATGCCTTTCGCAGTTTTCTTCTCCTTCCTGTTGCAAAGTAAACTATACATTTTCGGTCGAAGCCCGACAAACTCCTCGACGGGTAGACCTCCACATTCATCTTTCATCTTTCCCAACGCTTTGGCATTGGCAGCGGTGTAAAGGGGGTGATCCCACTGGTAATTGCTGGTATCGAACATGGACATTCGTTGTGCCATGTCGTTGTAAATATTATGGGTTTGAATGTCATAGCACAAACTATCCGAGTCGGAAAAGAGGAGTTTGGCTTTAGAACCATATTCGGGCTTGATATGATTGTAGTGAAAATCAAACGAGCAGTTTTGATAGATATAGAATGGCAAAACCGACAAATATCGATCTGTTCAATTTTAGTTTGATGGTCTTCAAATGAACGGCTATCAAATCGTCATTGAAAATCTTGAAACTGTGAAAGGTGGGCTTGGCGATCATTCTTTTCAGTCCCTGCTTGGAATGTACCAGTTCGATGTTGATCCTTTTTCGAACATTCTCCAACGTCTTTCCAAACACACTGAAGATTGAAAGATGCTTTATTTATTCAGGGTCAACACAATTAGCGTTTTAAATTGATATTAAATAGTAATGTACCTGCTTAGTAATGGGAAAATTAGCATACCTGTTGTTCATCAGCTTGAATAACTCGGTCTCGAAATGGTTTTTTGCCTCTTTACGTCTTTCAGTATTGAACTGAATGTAGGGTTGTAACCAGGCGGCTTGTGTGAATTCCACGACGCGGTGTATCTTTGTCAGCTGCATACCTTGACCGAGGCAAAATTTCAAATCTCGATAGTGGATGGTGTATTGAATTTTGTCGTGAAGGTTTGAGATAAGTTTCACAATAGATCGACCTTTCAGCTGTAACTCCTCCTTCAGCGAGAAGAGAATATGGCTAGAGCATCTCATCCGTCACCGACCTGCGTTCTGGACAAAGTGGATAGTCGCTATGTGTCTCGTATAAGGCTGCTGGATATATCAGGTCCACCTCCAAAATGTAAACCGTTTCCGCATCATCAGCTATAGATTGAACGTTGAAAGACTTCTTTTCTTGTTCATCCATCCATCTAAATTTACGTAGGGGTAAGGGTTGTGACATGGCCCACACATAAAGGTTATTAGCGTCGAGGTAGAGGATGTAATTGTTGGGTAGGAGAGGGTTGTAGTCGGCGAGGTATGGGCTGTTCGCTTTGCTATACCTGTTGGAGATCATGGATATCCCTCCACGAATACTCTTTTCTATCATGAGGTACATATCGATGTCATTCAGGAGCTGCAGAGGAACGCCGGTCATTTTCAACATGGCATCCGAAGAGAGACCTGGGGAGGTGTGGTAATGAGCGGAATCCAGATGATAATAGTTCATGCACATGTCCCTAAAGTTTTCGAAGACATCGGCCAGCAACAGGACGTCCGATTTCAAATAGAGGTCATGGTAGTCTCCTAGTGTTTGAAATTAAATTGGGACCATACCGTGTGTGCATGTGCATAATCACTGTCGGAAATAGGCCTGAGTAATAACTGCCTCTGTTTGAGATAGGACAAATGTCTCAGCAGATGGCGGAACTTGTCTTCACTATCCTTGGATAGATTTTCAACTAATGTTTCGAGGGAGGCGTTGAGAAATTGTGGAGAATCTAGAAATCTCAAAATTGCCTAGAGAGAAAGAAATATACTTCTGAAAATTGTTCGGAATGCAGGAGATATTTCGGGTCTTGTATTTCCCCAGGATGCTACAAATAAGATGACCATCGTAGCTTCGTGTGTTGTGCAAAATAACGGGAATGAAAAACTGGCGCTTCTCTTGTCGGGCAGATCTTCTGAAGTGGTACTGCATATTGCACTGGTTGTGAGCAGGTCCTCGATATCTCCCAAACAAGTGGCAATGATTGCGTACTCGATCGGTGTGAAGTTCTTTCTCGCAAATACGTCAATGCGTAGCCTGTGTGAAGGAATGTTGTTGCTCTCGAGTGAGCTCCATGGTGATGACCGACTCCAAGATGGAACAATTGCGATCATCTTCTTCTATGAGACGATCCAAAAATGTTTCCACCACATCAGGACCCCGGTAGACAACTGCAGGAGTACTGTATGCGGGTAAGCTGCTAACCACCGTATAACAAAATCCCGACGGTTCGTGTTGTTCGTATTTCATGGTGAACCCTGACTGAGAGTGTATTTTCGGCGTGAAACACTCGAAATCGGCAAAGATGACAAAGGGTACGCGGTGTTGCTTCTTGACATTTTTGAATGATAACCATTGTTCTTCCGGTGTTTCAGGGAGTTTGATCCGTTGGGGTCCATGAGGAGAGCAGTGAGGGAGATGGTCATCCAGCACATGTTGGGAAGAAAATCCGTGCAGGCAATAATTGCAATAGAATTGTTTGCCCTTGTGTTTTGTACGATTGCCCAACAGACGACTCATGTTTTTAATGAGGCAAAAGTGTCTGTTCCACGTGAGATATCTATTCCAACGGGATTATCAAGCCAATTGGACAGAGGAACTCTTCAAAATTTCAAAAAAAGTTTCGTCGTCAAGGGCTACCCATATACGAACTCATAGATTTCATGGACGATGAAATACAGGGGACATTTTATCAACAAGAGCTCCAGTTGATCAATAAAGATGTTGATGCATTATGGAGGATATGGAAAAAGTACTCAAAACACGACGTCGTCGAGGCAGGGTGGAAAAACTGGTCAAATATGTCGGGTGGCCAATCAAATTCGCTAGTTGGGTGGCTCAAGAAGATATTGAAGCAATCTAACCATAAAGCTCTAAGGGGTGTCAGGAACTGTGTAGAAGTGTACCGCTATGCACACGACTGTATATATATAAGGTCGTTTGTGAACCATTAGTTCGTGTATCATGTCGAGTACGTGTACGTTCTGTCAGAGAACCTTCTCTCGTCGCGATAGTATGCTCAGACATGCGTCTGAGGCATAGTCAGGAGATACCCCAGAATCCCGCTAGAGGTCCACCAAGTGGAGTAGAGCATCCCTATACCATGATGGCCAGCGGCCCTACGGAATGTGGCAAGACACCATGGGTGATGAAGTTCTTAGAAGAAGCGCCAATCAGCTATACCCGTATAGTTTGGTGCTACAGCCAGTGGCAGTCCGCCTACGAAAACACCTCTTTGAAGAATGTAACATTCGTGCCTGGTATCCCTCAAGACATTGGAGAGGCTTACTACTTCGCCCCTAATGAGATCAACGTGGTAGTGCTCGATGACCTGATGGGTGTGGCTAAGGGAGACTCACGCATCTGCGATCTCTTCACGAAAGGGTCCCATCATCGCAATCTGTCCGTCATCTATTTGACCCAAAATTTGTTTTCACAAGGGAAAGCCTCTCGCGACATTACTTTAAACTGTTAATACTTCGTACTCTTTAACAACCCTACTGACAGACAACAAATACAGCTTTTTGGACGACGTATCTATCCCAAACACACAGAGTATTTCATGGAGAAATATGAAGATGCCATATCCACCCCTTACGGTTACCTCTTGATAGACCTAAAGCCGAAAATCAACGACTGAGGAAGGTTGTCGTATCGCAGGTTGGAATGGGACTTTTCACCAGACAAAGACCTCCGTGGTACACTACGCAAAAATGTAAAGGAAGTAAGCATCTGAAACGTAAAGATTGTGGAGAGCCCACCGGTAGTGTGAAACGAGAAACATGGAGAAGGCTGTTCGGTGTTCCTTCACGAGTGATGTTCAATGACAAAATTATTGAAAAGGTCACGCAATATAGGAAGAAGGGATATACAGCAGACGAGGCCATAGACATAGCAGTGGAGGCATATACACCCCAGATGACTAGAAAAATGTGTCAGACTTATGTTGACACGGTGACGGGTATGAAAACTTTGGAATCCGATATTATTCATACGGAGTTAATGAAGACTTACCTTGAACTGCAGAAATTACATAGACTTTACTGAGGCGATGACGCAGAGCATCAAACTGAGATGGCACCTATTCAAAGATTTATGTAAGACACGAGAGGATGCTTAATGTTATTTATTCTAATACGTAACATGTAAATAAATATTATTTCTGAGTGTAGCCATATCGATACAAAAGGGGTTCTTTTATTCTATTACATGATGATGATTATGATTAATGTCTTTTATTCTAATACGTAACATGTAAACAAGAAATAATGTTGTTGATTCCTATATATATACACATGGAAATATGTTTCATGGCTGAGTGTACCCATGTGCTACGGTATGTACACCATCGTTCAAAATATAGCTCTTGTCATCAAAGCGCTTGTCAGACTGTAGAGATGATGATCTATGCTTCTAATTTGATTCATGGTTGTACGAACACTTTTTCGATTGAATAAACATTCTTTATACATAGCATGTCTTAATTTTTTCTTGATGGCATACTTGGTAATGCCTTTCGCAGTTTTCTTCTCCTTCCTGTTGCAAAGTAAACTATACATTTTCGGTCGAAGCCCGACAAACTCCTCGACGGGTAGACCTCCACATTCATCTTTCATCTTTCCCAACGCTTTGGCATTGGCAGCGGTGTAAAGGGGGTGATCCCACTGGTAATTGCTGGTATCGAACATGGACATTCGTTGTGCCATGTCGTTGTAAATATTATGGGTTTGAATGTCATAGCACAAACTATCCGAGTCGGAAAAGAGGAGTTTGGCTTTAGAACCATATTCGGGCTTGATATGATTGTAGTGAAAATCAAACGAGCAGTTTTGATAGATATAGAATGGCAAAACCGACAAATATCGATCTGTTCAATTTTAGTTTGATGGTCTTCAAATGAACGGCTACCAAATCCTCATTGAAAATCTTGAAACTGTGAAAGGTGGGCTTGGCGATCATTCTTTTCAGTCCCTGCTTGGAATGTACCAGTTCGATGTTGATCCTTTTTCGAACATTCTCCAACGTCTTTCCAAACACACTGAAGATTGAAAGATGCTTTATTTATTCAGGGTCAACACAATTAGCGTTTTAAATTGATATTAAATAGTAATGTACCTGCTTAGTAATGGGAAAATTAGCATACCTGTTGTTCATCAGCTTGAATAACTCGGTCTCGAAATGGTTTTTTGCCTCTTTACGTCTTTCAGTATTGAACTGAATGTAGGGTTGTAACCAGGCGGCTTGTGTGAATTCCACGACGCGGTGTATCTTTGTCAGCTGCATACCTTGACCGAGGCAAAATTTCAAATCTCGATAGTGGATGGTGTATTGAATTTTGTCGTGAAGGTTTGAGATAAGTTTCACAATAGATCGACCTTTCAGCTGTAACTCCTCCTTCAGCGAGAAGAGAATATGGCTAGAGCATCTCATCCGTCACCGACCTGCGTTCTGGACAAAGTGGATAGTCGCTATGTGTCTCGTATAAGGCTGCTGGATATATCAGGTCCACCTCCAAAATGTAAACCGTTTCCGCATCATCAGCTATAGATTGAACGTTGAAAGACTTCTTTTCTTGTTCATCCATCCATCTAAATTTACGTAGGGGTAAGGACTGTGACATGGCCCACACATAAAGGTTATTAGCGTCGAGGTAGAGGATGTAATTGTTGGGTAGGAGAGGGTTGTAGTCGGCGAGGTATGGGCTGTTCGCTTTGCTATACCTGTTGGAGATCATGGATATCCCTCCACGAATACTCTTTTCTATCATGAGGTACATATCGATGTCATTCAGGAGCTGCAGAGGAACGCCGGTCATTTTCAACATGGCATCCGAAGAGAGACCTGGGGAGGTGTGGTAATGAGCGGAATCCAGATGATAATAGTTCATGCACATGTCCCTAAAGTTTTCGAAGACATCGGCCAGCAACAGGACGTCCGATTTCAAATAGAGGTCATGGTAGTCTCCTAGTGTTTGAATATTAAATTGGGACCATACCGTGTGTGCATGTGCATAATCACTGTCGGAAATAGGCCTGAGTAATAACTGCCTCTGTTTGAGATAGGACAAATGTCTCAGCAGATGGCGGAACTTGTCTTCACTATCCTTGGATAGATTTTCAACTAATGTTTCGAGGGAGGCGTTGAGAAATTGTGGAGAATCTAGAAATCTCAAAATTGCCTAGAGAGAAAGAAATATACTTCTGAAAATTGTTCGGAATGCAGGAGATATTTCGGGTCTTGTATTTCCCCAGGATGCTACAAATAAGATGACCATCGTAGCTTCGTGTGTTGTGCAAAATAACGGGAATGAAAAACTGGCGCTTCTCTTGTCGGGCAGATCTTCTGAAGTGGTACTGCATATTGCACTGGTTGTGAGCAGGTCCTCGATATCTCCCAAACAAGTGGCAATGATTGCGTACTCGATCGGTGTGAAGTTCTTTCTCGCAAATATGTCAATGCGTAGCCTGTGTGAAGGAATGTTGTTGCTCTCGAGTGAGCTCCATGGTGATGACCGACTCCAAGATGGAACAATTGCGATCATCTTCTTCTATGAGACGATCCAAAAATGTTTCCACCACATCAGGACCCCGGTAGACAACTGCAGGAGTACTGTATGCGGGTAAGCTGCTAACCACCGTATAACAAAATCCCGACGGTTCGTGTTGTTCGTATTTCATGGTGAACCCTGACTGAGAGTGTATTTTCGGCGTGAAACACTCGAAATCGGCAAAGATGACAAAGGGTACGCGGTGTTGCTTCTTGACATTTTTGAATGATAACCATTGTTCTTCCGGTGTTTCAGGGAGTTTGATCCGTTGGGGTCCATGAGGAGAGCAGTGAGGGAGATGGTCATCCAGCACATGTTGGGAAGAAAATCCGTGCAGGCAATAATTGCAATAGAATTGTTTGCCCTTGTGTTTTGTACGATTGCCCAACAGACGACTCATGTTTTTAATGAGGCAAAAGTGTCTGTTCCACGTGAGATATCTATTCCAACGGGATTATCAAGCCAATTGGACAGAGGAACTCTTCAAAATTTCAAAAAAAGTTTCGTCGTCAAGGGCTACCCATATACGAACTCATAGATTTCATGGACGATGAAATACAGGGGACATTTTATCAACAAGAGCTCCAGTTGGTCAATAAAGATGTTGATGCATTATGGAGGATATGGAAAAAGTACTCAAAACACGACGTCGTCGAGGCAGGGTGGAAAAACTGGTCAAATATGTCGGGTGGCCAATCAAATTCGCTAGTTGGGTGGCTCAAGAAGATATTGAAGCAATCTAACCATAAAGCTCTAAGGGGTGTCAGGAACTGTGTAGAAGTGTACCGCTATGCACACGACTGTATATATATAAGGTCGTTTGTGAACCATTAGTTCGTGTATCATGTCGAGTACGTGTACGTTCTGTCAGAGAACCTTCTCTCGTCGCGATAGTATGCTCAGACATGCGTCTGAGGCATAGTCAGGAGATACCCCAGAATCCCGCTAGAGGTCCACCAAGTGGAGTAGAGCATCCCTATACCATGATGGCCAGCGGCCCTACGGAATGTGGCAAGACACCATGGGTGATGAAGTTCTTAGAAGAAGCGCCAATCAGCTATACCCGTATAGTTTGGTGCTACAGCCAGTGGCAGTCCGCCTACGAAAACACCTCTTTGAAGAATGTAACATTCGTGCCTGGTATCCCTCAAGACATTGGAGAGGCTTACTACTTCGCCCCTAATGAGATCAACGTGGTAGTGCTCGATGACCTGATGGGTGTGGCTAAGGGAGACTCACGCATCTGCGATCTCTTCACGAAAGGGTCCCATCATCGCAATCTGTCCGTCATCTATTTGACCCAAAATTTGTTTTCACAAGGGAAAGCCTCTCGCGACATTACTTTAAACTGTTAATACTTCGTACTCTTTAACAACCCTACTGACAGACAACAAATACAGCTTTTTGGACGACGTATCTATCCCAAACACACAGAGTATTTCATGGAGAAATATGAAGATGCCATATCCACCCCTTACGGTTACCTCTTGATAGACCTAAAGCCGAAAATCAACGACTGAGGAAGGTTGTCGTATCGCAGGTTGGAATGGGACTTTTCACCAGACAAAGACCTCCGTGGTACACTACGCAAAAATGTAAAGGAAGTAAGCATCTGAAACGTAAAGATTGTGGAGAGCCCACCGGTAGTGTGAAACGAGAAACATGGAGAAGGCTGTTCGGTGTTCCTTCACGAGTGATGTTCAATGACAAAATTATTGAAAAGGTCACGCAATATAGGAAGAAGGGATATACAGCAGACGAGGCCATAGACATAGCAGTGGAGGCATATACACCCCAGATGACTAGAAAAATGTGTCAGACTTATGTTGACACGGTGACGGGTATGAAAACTTTGGAATCCGATATTATTCATACGGAGTTAATGAAGACTTACCTTGAACTGCAGAAATTACATAGACTTTACTGAGGCGATGACGCAGAGCATCAAACTGAGATGGCACCTATTCAAAGATTTATGTAAGACACGAGAGGATGCTTAATGTTATTTATTCTAATACGTAACATGTAAATAAATATTATTTCTGAGTGTAGCCATATCGATACAAAAGGGGTTCTTTTATTCTATTACATGATGATGATTATGATTAATGTCTTTTATTCTAATACGTAACATGTAAACAAGAAATAATGTTGTTGATTCCTATATATATACACATGGAAATATGTTTCATGGCTGAGTGTACCCATGTGCTACGGTATGTACACCATCGTTCAAAATATAGCTCTTGTCATCAAAGCGCTTGTCAGACTGTAGAGATGATGATCTATGCTTCTAATTTGATTCATGGTTGTACGAACACTTTTTCGATTGAATAAACATTCTTTATACATAGCATGTCTTAATTTTTTCTTGATGGCATACTTGGTAATGCCTTTCGCAGTTTTCTTCTCCTTCCTGTTGCAAAGTAAACTATACATTTTCGGTCGAAGCCCGACAAACTCCTCGACGGGTAGACCTCCACATTCATCTTTCATCTTTCCCAACGCTTTGGCATTGGCAGCGGTGTAAAGGGGGTGATCCCACTGGTAATTGCTGGTATTGAACATGGACATTCGTTGTGCCATGTCGTTGTAAATATTATGGGTTTGAATGTCATAGCACAAACTATCCGAGTCGGAAAAGAGGAGTTTGGCTTTAGAACCATATTCGGGCTTGATATGATTGTAGTGAAAATCAAACGAGCAGTTTTGATAGATATAGAATGGCAAAACCGACAAATATCGATCTGTTCAATTTTAGTTTGATGGTCTTCAAATGAACGGCTACCAAATCCTCATTGAAAATCTTGAAACTGTGAAAGGTGGGCTTGGCGATCATTCTTTTCAGTCCCTGCTTGGAATGTACCAGTTCGATGTTGATTCTTTTTCGAACATTCTCCAACGTCTTTCCAAACACACTGAAGATTGAAAGATGCTTTATTTATTCAGGGTCAACACAATTAGCGTTTTAAATTGATATTAAATAGTAATGTACCTGCTTAGTAATGGGAAAATTAGCATACCTGTTGTTCATCAGCTTGAATAACTCGGTCTCGAAATGGTTTTTTGCCTCTTTACGTCTTTCAGTATTGAACTGAATGTAGGGTTGTAACCAGGCGGCTTGTGTGAATTCCACGACGCGGTGTATCTTTGTCAGCTGCATACCTTGACCGAGGCAAAATTTCAAATCTCGATAGTGGATGGTGTATTGAATTTTGTCGTGAAGGTTTGAGATAAGTTTCACAATAGATCGACCTTTCAGCTGTAACTCCTCCTTCAGCGAGAAGAGAATATGGCTAGAGCATCTCATCCGTCACCGACCTGCGTTCTGGACAAAGTGGATAGTCGCTATGTGTCTCGTATAAGGCTGCTGGATATATCAGGTCCACCTCCAAAATGTAAACCGTTTCCGCATCATCAGCTATAGATTGAACGTTGAAAGACTTCTTTTCTTGTTCATCCATCCATCTAAATTTACGTAGGGGTAAGGACTGTGACATGGCCCACACATAAAGGTTATTAGCGTCGAGGTAGAGGATGTAATTGTTGGGTAGGAGAGGGTTGTAGTCGGCGAGGTATGGGCTGTTCGCTTTGCTATGCCTGTTGGAGATCATGGATATCCCTCCACGAATACTCTTTTCTATCATGAGGTACATATCGATGTCATTCAGGAGCTGCAGAGGAACGCCGGTCATTTTCAACATGGCATCCGAAGAGAGACCTGGGGAGGTGTGGTAATGAGCGGAATCCAGATGATAATAGTTCATGCACATGTCCCTAAAGTTTTCGAAGACATCGGCCAGCAACAGGACGTCCGATTTCAAATAGAGGTCATGGTAGTCTCCTAGTGTTTGAATATTAAATTGGGACCATACCGTGTGTGCATGTGCATAATCACTGTCGGAAATAGGCCTGAGTAATAACTGCCTCTGTTTGAGATAGGACAAATGTCTCAGCAGATGGCGGAACTTGTCTTCACTATCCTTGGATAGATTTTCAACTAATGTTTCGAGGGAGGCGTTGAGAAATTGTGGAGAATCTAGAAATCTCAAAATTGCCTAGAGAGAAAGAAATATACTTCTGAAAATTGTTCGGAATGCAGGAGATATTTCGGGTCTTGTATTTCCCCAGGATGCTACAAATAAGATGACCATCGTAGCTTCGTGTGTTGTGCAAAATAACGGGAATGAAAAACTGGCGCTTCTCTTGTCGGGCAGATCTTCTGAAGTGGTACTGCATATTGCACTGGTTGTGAGCAGGTCCTCGATATCTCCCAAACAAGTGGCAATGATTGCGTACTCGATCGGTGTGAAGTTCTTTCTCGCAAATATGTCAATGCGTAGCCTGTGTGAAGGAATGTTGTTGCTCTCGAGTGAGCTCCATGGTGATGACCGACTCCAAGATGGAACAATTGCGATCATCTTCTTCTATGAGACGATCCAAAAATGTTTCCACCACATCAGGACCCCGGTAGACAACTGCAGGAGTACTGTATGCGGGTAAGCTGCTAACCACCGTATAACAAAATCCCGACGGTTCGTGTTGTTCGTATTTCATGGTGAACCCTGACTGAGAGTGTATTTTCGGCGTGAAACACTCGAAATCGGCAAAGATGACAAAGGGTACGCGGTGTTGCTTCTTGACATTTTTGAATGATAACCATTGTTCTTCCGGTGTTTCAGGGAGTTTGATCCGTTGGGGTCCATGAGGAGAGCAGTGAGGGAGATGGTCATCCAGCACATGTTGGGAAGAAAATCCGTGCAGGCAATAATTGCAATAGAATTGTTTGCCCTTGTGTTTTGTACGATTGCCCAACAGACGACTCATGTTTTTAATGAGGCAAAAGTGTCTGTTATCTTCCTTGGTAATGAGAAGCAGATTCACAGGGGTGTCAAACCGATGTTGCGTAATATGCAAGGGAAAAACTTCTCTGTCATAGCTGAAAACATTGATGGAAATAGTGTTGAGGCATTCGAACTTGGCGACCTGGGATAGCGACATGGGAAACGTCAGGCCATCAACAGTCAATTCGTCCATGTAAGCTATATAATGCTCAGGGCGATTGGGGTTCAATCCTGCTGGATGAAGGGCTGCCAAAATACACCATAAAAAAACAAAAAGAATCCGTACTCTCCACGTTGACAAGAGCTTTCTTGTCAGCTAGAGGTTTAGGTGTGGGGATATAGCTGCTTCCATCAAAAGGTACGTACTGAGCCAGATGGATGTCGAGATGTAGTATTTCATCTATGAGCCAAGAGCTCCCATCGCGTTGATAGTCCTGAAAACAATGGTGGATTTTCTGTGGGGCTTCGGCTAGTTGAGATTCCAGTTGCGATATGTTAGTAATGATAGCATTGGGACATCGGAAGGTGGGCTCGGAGTAGATAGGATCCCCGTCGCTGTTCGGTCGTACCATACGGATTTGTAAAGAAAGGTACCATTTGATGCCTCGGTGTTTAGCAAGGTCTACAGTGATGAGCTTGCGAACCTTTGGTTCTGTGTTTTTAAAAAACAGTAATGCATCCACATTATCAACGGATGAAGGAGGAATGGAATGAGTGTGTACGGTACCTTCCAGTGCTGATGTGTCTGGCCTGGCTCCACCCACTTGTTTCCTATGGCAACTGTCACAGTGCTGTGAATGTGCGTTGAAATATTTCTCGGGCGGTGGTCGATGGCAGGCAGCCCATTCTCTCCCTTGAGTCGAACATTCATGGCAGAATGGTTTTCCGGTGAGGAGCGGTTTGATGATTCCGCAAAAGTTACATTTGGTCTGATGTGGTGGTAGGTCTGTTCTCATCCGCTTAACTCTGCTATGATGTGCACCATAAACATGCCTTTTCCTCGTATGGGTACGCTGATGAGTTAAAAGTTCATCCATGCGAGTGAAGGATTTTCGACATGTGGAACAGTTGATTGGTTGACTGATGTGACTGCGTCGATGGAGAAGCATATTTCCTCGATTCGTGAAGGTTTGAGAACAAACTTCGCATTGAATATGAGGAAAGGTGGGCACGGAGCGACAGATGGAATCGACGAGTAGTTGTATTCGACGTAAATTAACAGCAACATCGTTATAGGCGCCCCGCTCTGTCGCCCAAGCATTTAAGGCAGTTACGTCCGTGAAGGAGTCGATTTTAGAGCAATCCATGTTGAATGAAGAATGACACGATGGGTAGTCGCTTTTATAGCATACGGTGGTGGATGGTTAAAAATAAGCTGATCGTTGATTGATGACTATTTTTAGACAATAGAAGAGCTGCCCTCTGATTGGTGTATATATTTAGACAATAGAAGAGCTGTCCTCTGATTAGTAGGTATAATTAGACAATAGAAGAGCTGCGCTCTGATTGGTGGGTATAATTAGACAAAAGAAGAGCTGCGCTCTGATTGGTGGATATTTTTAGACAATAGAAGAGTTGCGCTCCGATAGGTAGATATTTTTAAACAATAGAAGCTCTGATTTGTGACTACATTTAGACTCGGGGACTTGTTTACATCCGGGTACATCCGGGGACTTTTACATCCGGGTTGTTAAATCAGGGGACTGTGTAACATCCGGGTACTTCTACATCCGGGTACATCCGGGGACTTTTACATCCGGGTTGTTAAATCAGGGGACTGTGTACCATCCGGGTACTTCTACATAGGTGTATAAAAGTCGGGATTTTCATGGGATTGCTTCATCCATTGGCCTGCCGACGTGACCTGACCAGCCTGAGCCCACACTCAGACATCCACACAAATACAAACACACCACACACATACACACACACACGCACACGCACACACACACACCACACAAATACAATCACAAACACACCACACAAACACACACACACAAACACACCACACACACACACACACACCCAAACAAACACACCACACACACACACACACACATATAGACTGTACAATTCCTACAATTTGACTGTTGGGTATTTTGAACAAAGAAAATCAATTTAGGATATGACCTACTTTGTGTGATGTATTAAAAAAAGTTAATGGATATTTGAAGTGAGTTTCTAAATTTGCAAATATAAATTAAACCATTGATGATTAACTAATTTGCACGGTATTAATTTAATAACAGTGTCTTACCATTCGTAAAGAACACAAATCGTCACATATTTTGATCCTTCTTTACTCTAGTATCAGCTGTCTGGACTTGTATACCGGTCGGGTGAATGAAAATGACGACCTTTGTTATATGTTATCCTTGCAAATATCTTTTTATTGTCACCTGCTTAAAAGAAATAACCCACTAATCATTAAAAAAGTTGTCCAGCAGGGAAAAGATACACAAAGGTATTCTATAAATATTATATGTATAAAATAAGCTGGAATATCGCTTAATTTTGAAATTTTGACCGGCCACACAGTTTAACACATGTATAACGCCAATTAAGATTTATACTCGGATAATATCCTATAGGGCACAATGAAAACGGAACAAAGACCTGGGGCGCGCAATGACCGACCGACCGGACTAAAGAACCCCCAAAAGGGAGTGTTTACCCTATTATTGTCCCTTAGAGTTAATTGATACTGGACCTAACACGTGCCGGGCGCTCGACCGTGTATTAAAGTGACATATGAAAGGAATGCTCGTATTTAAGTGCCTCTTTGGGGGGAAGTGACCGTCCAAGGTGTGTGATGGCTAAAGGACGGGATAGGGTAGGCGAAATAATGTAGTGTCTGCCGGGATGGCAAAGTATGAATATGTGATAATGTGTATGGAATTTAACACTTTAATTGATTTCAGTTTATCAATGGTCTCGCACGATAACAAAAAAACACATTTCAAGCACGGCCTTTAGATAAAAGAGTTCCCCTAAAGCCAAGTGAGAGGGCCCATTAACAAAGGACACTGTATATTTTACTCTATAGGGCTATTACATCGTGGTCAGTGAGGCATTTAATTGAAGCTATTTCTCCGCTCCAAACAGGTTTGAATTTCACGTAAAATATTGGACAGCTGTTAGCTATGATAATACGTGTATATCATTTTGCTTTAAAAGTATGGTGGATATACACAATACAGAATTGAAAATTTTCAAAGAGCTCGTAATGATTGACTGAATATGTTATTACAGTTTATACTGATATTTTGTCCAAGAGCCATATACAGTCTCCTCTGACTAGTCAGTATAACTCCCACATTACTTTGCTATTTTCCAGGAGAGTGACCAATGACTCTCTTTGGTATGGATTATGTGAGATGTGAAAAAAGTATACCACAATCACTTACAGTTGCATTCACGTCCGCTCCCATAATTACTCAATGTTCTATTATTCTCAAGTAGGACTGTTTAGGGTGTAGTCGAAGGTAATTGTTTGCTGCCAGGTGTAGGCATGTCTGACCAGTGAAACAGAGACAAGCATAACATTTAAATTATAAGATCATATTTACATTATGTTATCTCGGCAATGCAGTTAACATTTTATCAACGGGAATTGTAATACTTTTGATTAAAAGGAATTACAAGCGTCTAGTCCGTCATTCATAATCCAGCCGTCGTCCATTAGAGAATATCCGCGTCCATAATCCAAAGACCTATTCCATTTCCATATAACAGTATTAGCACCAAATTCAAAAAGACAAAAGTACACATAAACATAGGCTTGTTTCCTACAAGACAGAAGCGGTCAACAATTTTCAATGATGCCGGCAAGACATCATGATGTTCCAAAATATCAAATCCGTATCGCTGATCAGTATTCTTAATCCATAATATTCGTTATAGAGTCGTCATCTAAAAATGATGTACCTCAGTCACGCTTTGATTGTGACTGTTCATATGAGTACCATGAGGATCTTAAAGTACATGGGTTCATACGGCCCCTAGCCCCGGGCTAAGCGGAATTAGACACATGTTACGAAACGTAGCGCCATAGATCTTGCACGCTACGTTCGTATTTTGCTATCAGCATGCGATATGTATCGCCAAATTTGAAAAACTTTGAGTGGAGGCGCTTGGTGGAATAGCCCTGTTTTATAAGTTTCTGCAACAATGTTTTGTGACGTTGATTAAAATCATCATTTAACACAGGATCTAGCAAATGCTACTAAGCGAGATATGTATACGCCATATGCAGGTCCCACTGGAATATTACTATCCAGAAAGGGATAGTTTACGATGTCGAAATTGTAATCATCTCTTTTGTCATAAAGTCGACGAGAGAGAATGCCCGCTTCATTTTTATAGAGATAGAGATCTAAATAAGGTGTGCCTGTAGGGCTATCTGTAGTTTCCTTCAAATCCAGTGAAGGTGGATATATATCCTTCACTGCGTCATTTATATAGCGATTATCCACAGCGAGAAGATCGTCTATATAGCGTTTGGTGAATGAGAAGGAACGGGCTTTGAGTGGATCGGTTTTTGAAAGCGCCAGCATATAGTCATATTCATAAGAGAACAGATACAGGTCAGCCAACAGGGGTGCACAATTAGTACCCATTGGAATACATATATGCTGCTGATATATTGTGTTGCCAAATTTCACATAGATATTTTTAATGAGAAATTCAAGCAACTCTATAAACAAAGAAACATCCCATGAATGATATCTCTTGTATGTAGTCGAGCTAAAGAATGCTTTATGGCTTCCGACATTAATATATCTACGATCAGTTTTCTTGAACACAGATACTATTAATGAACTTATACGGTCAATAAGGTCCTGATGAGGGATTGTAGTATAGAGAGTCGAGAAATCCCATGTGGATACATGTCTGTACAGTATGTGACCTTTAGCATCAAGTTCTTCCGTAAGACATTTTGAGTTTTTCAATATCCACATACATTCAACGCCAGAGTTCTTAGAAATAGTGGCGCAATACCTTTCCCAAAATGCTTTTACCTCCTGAAGGGCCCTCGTCAATAGGGTTGAAAGAAGCTTGGTGGTGCAGCTTCTAGAACCAGCTATGAATCTAGCTTTGTATGGTGATTTATGCATTTTGGGAGTCCAGTATATTTTTGGTATGTCGCTATGATTGGTTGGAAGACAAATACCTCTTTCCCTGAGAAACTTTTTGTGATTGTTAAATAAATCTTCCAGAGTAAATGCAGTTTGGGAGTAAGTAGATGTATTTGATAAAGATATGTCTACACTCAATTCTTTAACCAGCACCTGGTAATAGTAATATTTACATATGAATATTATATTATTCGGAGCTTGATCTTTATCAATCTTCAAAACAACTAAAATTCCATATTTTTCCACTGTTTCTTATTACAGCAAATTGATTATTTTATCTCCAATACATGCACCACAAGTAAATTGATAGTTGTGGTGCATGTATTGGACACGCACATACATACACACAAACACACACTTACATACACATAACGTTGTGGAAAGATAGTAGTTCTGTTTTTTTAGTTTGAATGTCGGCTCTTAATAAAGAGCCTTGGGTTATATGATGATAAAATCTAAATATATATTTTTTGAACTTTAGTGATACGACCCCGGCATATTGGGCATGAAAGGGCGTTGTTGTTGTTGGCTGGATGGATATTGTTGCGTACGAAGTTATGCAGACATGTCCCACAAAGGGCCACAAAAGGGCTGTAACACTACAGTGACCTTATTATATAAACAAATAAAGCAGCGTCCCCACATGTTATCATTGGGTCGAGGCGCATCAGTTCTCGACCAGCCAAAAATTCTACGTAACAGTCTTCTAAATATTGACACTCTTCTTCTCATATAATCCGGTTCCATGATGACGAATATCAATGGAATGAATTAATACTAACACGAGTCGGTCTAATATAGGGTAAGCGCGACCTGAGAATAAGCAATGTAAGCAGCTGTATGTTTTTTCCGTATGTATCACACATTTGTGCTTTCTTGTTATTAATCATGTAGGAAATGTGTCAAAAATAGTGAATTTTTAGTAACAATGTGAATTTGTACCTTCAAAACCCTTTGAGTCGAAGCAAACTAAATATGATTGTAAAACGTGAAAGATGTATTTTATTATTATGTATTGAAAAATATTAATATCACTAATCAATTATCAGTAATATGTAGAACAGCTAGTCTAAACAAACACAAATTTGCCTCCAAAATTTTAAGATCGAACTTTTTATATGAATAAATGGCGGCAAAACAGTTTAACACATGAATAACGCCAATTAAGATTTATACTCGGATAATATTCTATATGTCACAATGAAAACAGAACAGAGACCTGCCACGCGCAGTGAAAATGACACACCCACCGGACTAAAGAAACCCCAAAAGGGAGTGTTTACCCTATTATTTTCCTTTAGAGTTAATTGATAATGGACCTAACACGTGCCGCGCGCTCGACCGTGTATTAAAGTGACATATGAAAGGAACGCTTTGTGAAATTTGCGGTCTATGTTTATGTATACTTTTGTCTTTTTGAATTTGGTGCTAATACTGTTATATGGAAATGGAATAGGTCTTTGGATTATGGACGCGGATATTCTCTAATGGACGACGGCTGGATTATGAATGACGGACTAGACGCTTGTAATTCTAAGACGACAGGGCTTGTGCGCGTGATCTATAAGATGTTGTAACGCATTGGTCGTCTCAAGACACAGGGATCGTCTTCACAAAACCTTAAACAATAATAGATTCCAAGGGGTCCGGCTTCTAAAGATACCGAAGTCTTGACAACGTCTTTAAATGAGAGAGGATACAACGAAAACGTCTGCTGAATATTAAGCCGATTTATTGTAGATTCAGTCCACCTAAATTAGGAACGACCGGCACTATTTGGCAGGCAGACTAGGGTAACCACATCACATCCAGACTATTCTGTAGTCAGCCATTTTTCCGAACTGGAGTTAGCACACTATTATTGGAAGCATGAGCTTCTATGATACAAGATGGCACTTGCCATCAGGGAGACGTGGTGTTACGATCTGCCTGTAATATGCCGTTCATTCCTTTTTATACAATTCTAATGTCAGTTTAACCCGACAAGGATGTACTTAGCTTAAGTACTATTTGGACAGACATATCACAGAACTGTCACATTGCATACCACATCCATCAAACTGAAGGTTAAATCATTGTACTTACATAAACGGTTTATATGTTCAGAATTGATTCTCACAAATAAATGTGGTTAAAAACATTCCTCCATACTTTTAACATTCCAAACAGGATACTGAAAATGTCAAACAAATCATAAAACCGGGGTATTACGATGTTATTAAAAACCATACAGGCAGGCATCATGTATGACATCAATACGTGCAACACTTATTTGTAGAAAACTTATTATCATAAGATGCTTATATCTGAATAACTTGTAGAAAACCAATTATCATAAGATGCTGAATCTTACAGCTTGTATTTAATTACCTCTTTGGGGAGAAGTGACCGTCCAAGGTAAAACGGGTAGAGAACGAGACTGGAATTATATTTATGATATTGTTATAAATAAACAGACCGGGTAGGCGAAATAATGTAGTGTAGGAAAGATATACATATTATTAAAAATATTCCTGGATGGAAAAGAAAGATTATGTGTTCTGTCGCAAGCTCGTTATGATTACATGGTGCCTCGTTCAAACAACGAAAATTAGCTTTGTACATGTAGCCAGCCTTATAATTCAATTCAGTTCATTTACCCTTTACACACATTAAGGACAGTGTACACAAAATTACATCTCAATCACATATTGGTTACATATACAAACAAGCTCCTGTGGCGGTTTCGGACAAGCGTTATAACATTGACTATTGGTTGAATAATAATAAACTGGCGAGTGGAGGGGAGTGGGGGAAGCCAGCATGACTCCTCACTCTTTTTCTATGGAGAGCCTATTGTTCTACATAGATGTGGTTACAAGCCCCAACTTGTTCATAAGAGACGTTGGGATCTATAAATAGAATAGGGAAGACTATACTGTGAAGTCATGTGACTGTCAGTGTGTCGGCACCTCTTCCCACTCCCCTTATATGTGTTGTAATTTTTACCTGTATATGGCGAGATTCTGCTGGTGGACGTTTCGTCCCCGAGGCCCGCCCCCTGTACAGACCTTTTGGTGGGAAGTTGATGCTGGGTCGACATCGATCGTTACAGACTAGTCTTTTGTGTTAATTGCCGTCATTTACATCTGACGACGATACAGCTCACCAATCTCCAATGTACGAGTTGTCACAGTGAAACAGCTCACCAGTTACCAGTATACGAGCATTTCCATCATAGCTCTCTAGAGTTGTATCTAATACCGCATATGCCGGTGCTAGGGGCCGTGTGGTTATATTCAAGTTGCCACATGAACAGGTACAATAAAAGCGTACCTAAGATACAACACATATCTCGAATCGTTAGATTCTTGGTATGTGCTTTAGAATAGGTTTACCAGAAGACTATTCTGTGAAGTCATATGACGCAGTCAGTATGGCTGCACCTCTTCCCACTTCCCTTATATGTGTTGTAATTTGATATATGTTGGCCTTTGTGGGAAGTTGATGCTGGGTCGACATCGGGCCTTACAGACTAGTCTTTTGTGTTAAATGCCGTCATTTTCATCTGACGACGACACAGCTCACCAATCCCCAGTGTACGAGTTATCACAGCGAAACAGCTCACCAATTACCAATATACGAGTTGTCAGAGCATTTCCATCATAGCTCTCTAGATTTGTATGTAATACCGCTTATGCCGGTGCTAGGGGCCGTGTGGTCATATCATCCAAGTTGCCACATGAACAGGTACAACAAAAGCGTACCTGAGATACAACACGTATCACGAATCGTTAGATTCCTGGTATGTGCTTTAGAATAGGTTAACCGGAAGACTATCATGTGACTCTGTCAGTATGTCGGCACCACTTCCCACTTCCCTTATATGTGTTGTAATTATCATTAATATTATGATGTATAAAGAGAACTGACGTGATGATATTTGGGGGTTAACAAATATTAATTAATAAAAAGGGAATAGTAAATATAAAATAACAAAACGGTCTATTGATTTAAAACCTTTATATAGAAGGTACTGATGAACGTCATAATACTGGCGTGAAAAAGTAACCGAAAAATGGAAGCCTAATCATAATAAAGGGCTACATGGCTCGGTCCCATTATACAGACTTTATAGTATAAAAAATATACACTGAATTTGGAGATGTAGTATAGAAAGAAAGCAATATCATGTACGCATGATTGGACTATTCTTACTCCTAAAGAGCTACTATTTAAAATCCAGACATGGTAACGATAGATGTCGCTTTCAGCTCGAAGAGGGTTCTCTCGTATTGATCCATGGTGAATGAACACGCGAACATTTATATAGGTGTGGACAAGTCTGAACCTGTCGAGAATTAAAGACAGAGGGGCAGGAAATAAGAAAGAAATAACAATAGAACAGGTGTATTAACAATGACGTCAGGATCTAAAAATAGAACTGACGTCATGCTCTATATACAGAACTTACATAAGAACACAGGGATTAAGACATATGAAGTAGCAAAACGGGGATTATTACTTGATAAGTAACCAAAAAAATATGTAAAAAATAGGGATTATGACATATTAAGTAACAACCCACTATTTTGTGAAGTTTTTTAGAACCCGCTAAACCCCCTCTACTATGTTTATAGAATGTCGAGTGAAAAATTATGAACAATATTACGCAAATTCGCAATATATATTGTAGCGGAATTCTTGTCAGGGCTATTAATGTAGCGGAATTCTCGTCAGGGCTACTATTATTAGCACTGGTACGGTAGAGTAATAAGTAATAGTTACCACCTGAGACTGAGGGATTCAAGCTGTATGAACACTCGCGTCCGTGCAATTGCACACCGAGGTCGCGAAGCGACCGAGATGCGCAATTGCACGGACGCGACTGTTTATACAGCTTGAATCCCGAGGTCGAGGGTGGTAACTGACTTACACAATGACTGTATTATTCAACAGGAGAGATTCATTTTTCTACAATCACCCGATTGACAATGGACTTTGCATGTGTGAAGGTGTTCCAAATTGAAGAGCACGGCTGTGAAGATAACCAGAATAAATGCTGACGATATCATTTTGAACAAAATATTGGAAAGAAGAGACAGTTTTGTTATGACTATACTATTATCATAAGTTTACGATAAATCAATACTGTTGACATAGATGTATAAATAGCTCTTTTTGCATTTATCATTTAATGTTTGCAGTAAATGGTATTTCCTGTTAAATTTTGTAGCCAGAAGGGTACGATAAATTGAGGCAGTTTTAATCTTAGTGTTGTTGGGCTCTATTGTGGGCTTCGCGACCTCTGTGTACAATGCACTGCCGCAAGTGTTTTACAGGCAAGGCTTTGGTGTAAGACCTCCCATTGAAAAGGTAATATCCTGGACAAAAGACTGACAATACAACTTGCAGCAGATCCTTTGTCAATTATATTTCGTGATTTTTACACCAAATCGTTTTAGTTTTAGCTAAAAACCCAGGTCAAGGTTAGTAACTATCTTCTTCAGCTGTGACGGTGTAAACTTCGGTTTTCGTATTACATGAAGGACGACCTGGTGACGATAACTTCCACAACCCGTTTGACTGGTCCGTAACTCTCACGTTATCGTTACGAAGATTTGTAATATGACATGAAAATTACATATTCCTATGTCCATACGCATGATCTCATACCAGACCCATAATTAACGGAATGTCTGACAGAAATTCACGTTTACCGGTATACATTTTACTTGCATCGACACATATATGTAAGGCAGTAAATGAATGCATTGCCATATACAGACGCGTCACATTTTGACTGCTTAGGCTGCAATCAACGCTCAGCAGGCGACAACCAAAGAATAGCCCTACATTTACGGTAGTTCCTGTTATAATGTATGTATAGAAGAATACGCCACAGGGCTGGAGTTATTTATTGAACAATGGAGGAGATATTATTTATGGACGTACGACAAAATATTGCTACTTCTCTCGCTATGCGAGGGGAAATTCTAATGTATTGCTGTGTACTTTTATTGTATACACTTCTTGACTGGTTCGGATTGGTTGAAAAAAATGGATCTACAGCCGAGAAGCATATGAGCGACAACTCTCGTTCTTTCCATCTTCGCACAGTCGTCCTTTGAAACTATCCGTAGAGGGGAATGTCCGAGTAACTCTCCATTCCTTAAAAATAATGGAGCCGAGGCCCCGACCCACCCACTCACCAAGGCCATGGTTTTAACGCCGATACTAGTTTAACTGTCAAAGCACTACATGTTGTCGTGACGATGATGTCACGATAATGTGTCATTTAGGAAGACATGAAGTTAACAGTGTAAATGATGAACTCTGAATTACGCTCGCTGATTCTGCCTGGTGCGCTTGGTCTTACATGCAGGACATTGTGCATATGACAGTAACTCGAACTGTTTATGGTTGAAGATCGACAGATTAGTCGTTTCCGACCTGGTGTGATTCCATCTCGATCAGTCATGCCTATGGGATGGGAGACAATCCCGTTCGAACTCTCAACTCGTAATATGCAAATCACTCATCCCATCACTAAAGTGATCTGTTTATCTGCCATGTATATAAACGTTTCACACGTATACTATCATAGAGGAACACGAGTCCCTCATAGCTTAGTAATCTTGTGTTAAATGTGATCATTTTAATCAACGTCACAATACATTGTTGCAGAAACTTATAAAACAGGGCTATTCCACCAAGCGCCTCCACTCAAAGTTTCTCAAATTTGGCGATACATATCGCATGCTGATAGCAAAATACGAACGTAGCGTGCAAGATCTATGGCGTTACGTTTCGTAACTTGTGTCTAATTCTGCTTAACCCGGGGTTAGGGGCCGTATGAACCCATGTACTTCAAGATCCTCATGGTACTCATATGGACAGTCACAATCAAAGCGTGACTGAGATACATCATTCTTTAGATGACGACTTTACAACGAATATTATGTATTAAGAATACTGATCAGCGATACGGATTTGATATTTTTGGAACATCATGATGTCTTGCCGGCATCATTGAAAACTGTTGACCGCTTCTCTCTTGCAGGAAACAAGCCTATGTTTATGTATACTATGATTGTCTTTTTGAATTTGGTGCTAATACTGTTATATGGAAAATGGAATAGGTCTTTGGATTATGGACGCGGATATTCTCTAATGGACGACGGCTGGATTATGAATGACGGACTAGACGCTTGTAATATATGCGTTATCACAACATTAGTTAATGTATACTGGATAGTGTGTTTCTCTTGAAGCTGGTACAGGCTCTAGCTACCTTAACTCTTCATTCCGTAGAAAGCCAAGCTCGAGCAACTCTCCATTCCTTAAAAATAATGGAGCGTTGGTACAATAGAGTGACGTCACAAGTGTGCTTTAAAGGGATGTATTGATTACAATTATGTAGGACGAGTGCGAGGTGGGGTGCTCTTGTAAAGGATTAACCCGGTTTATCTGCCATCGGGTGAGGTGTTCTTCTGAAAGAACACCGGAGCACATGCAAAGTCCATTGTCAACCGGGTGATTCCAGAAAAAGAATCCCTCGTGTTGCACAATAGAGCCAGTGTGTAATTGAAGGTAGCGCTCGCCAACTTTAGTGAACCACAGACACAACCAAAGGGAAGGAAGCAATCTGGTTGTAAATGTATATCATGTTTAATAGTTGAGCAACAGAGATGAATAATACAGTACAGGGTAGATAACTCTCGGTGACAAATGACATCAATTATATCATTTCAGTATAACCCTCTGTATGCAGTACTGTAACCACTTGTCAATGACTACATAAATAGCTATATAAATTGCTACAATTTATATATGATGATAATGCTAACATAACAACCAGAATGAATTCGTGGTAGCTCTGGTAAATAACTGATATGACGGAGTGTCGTGGTCAACTCCTCCTCTCTCCCTGAACTAATGGACTGCCGCTCTTTATATATCTGACAGATCGACCACATTGGAATGAATGGGACCATCTTCGGGAGTAAATAGACCTCTTCGGGAGTACACAAAAGTTATAGAATTGGCTAGTCTGAAACGCATGGAACACGGTGATAGATCTGTTATAATATGGATATAACAAGCGTTATCAATGGTAGAAATGGAATCTGCAGATTTCCTAATATTTCAACTATACAGAATACTGGGATATGTTCATAATAAGATCGTACTCTTTGTCAACAGTAGAACGACAGTGGAATGGTTTACCACTCTATGCGACGTAAGAGAGATTTCCAATATGATTGTAGCGTAAAACTGATACATATACATATTTATAGACCTCTCTAGATATTTATACAACAACAAAGTAAACAACAATCTTTATATTCACAAGAGTGATATCGTGTGACGAAAATTGGACCATCAATATCACAGAACAATGTTACACAGTTAATCATTTATAGTACAAGTATTCCGTAAATTATGTTCAGATACGAACAAACGCTACATTACTCCCCCCTTAATAAAATAAGTTCGTCCGCGAACTCCGTTTAAAATCTAACTGTGTGAACTATTCATTCAAGCGTTTGTTCAATGTCGAATAGATATACAATATACAAAATATTTGCAATACATTTTATGACAGTAGTCACTGGAAAGAGATAGAAATACAATATTCCTGCAACATTCAGATACTATTTTAGATGACAAGCGTCTAGTCCGTCATTCATAATCCAGCCGTTGTCCATTAGAGAATATCCGCGTCCATAATCCAAAGACCTATTCCATTTTTCATATAACAGTATTAGCACCAAATTCAAAAAGACAATCATAGTATACATAAACATAGGCTTGTTTCCTGCAAGAGAGAAGCGGTCAACAGTTTTCAATGATGCCGGCAAGACATCATAATGTTCCAAAATATCAAATCCGTATCGCTGATCAGTATTCTTAATCCATAATATTCGTTGTAAAGTCGTCATCTAAAGAATGATGTATCTCAGTCACGCTTTGATTGTGACTGTCCATATGAGTACCATGAGGATCTTGAAGTACATGGGTTCATACGGCCCCTAGCCCCGGGTTAAGCGGAATTAGACACAAGTTACGAAACGTAGCGCCATAGATCTTGCACGCTACGTTCGTCAACTACACATGTACACACCAGTCCCTAGAATAATTACAGATATATTAGGTAAAAATTAAATTGAACAAGGCTACACTGTATGTCTTGATCTTTCATCTATTTCTGCTCATCTCTAGGCGATGTAATTGGCTGGATGGTAATTGTTTGCGTCTCCACCACTCTTCTTATATTGTACTCCGGATCCCGGACCCAGGTGACAGTCAGTTCATATCGGGTTCCATCGGGTAGTACAGCTGTTTCTGCTCTCTTAATGGCTGAGAATGCCATTGGAACATATTTCACATCCCTGATGTTGTGACGGACCTCTTCTCTGATAGACTTCAGCATACTGGCAGTCCCATCCTTAAAGTATTGGCTGGGGGCACCCGGGAGCATCAGACGGGGGTCATTGTGAAAACTCGCATACTGATGACCCGTGATTTTTCTCCACTTCCAGTGGGCGTGGCAGATACAGGTGTAAGCTACGCTGATTTCAGATGTAGCCGTGACTAATGGCGATGTATATTGCTGAGGTAAGATTCCATGGTCGGCATTGATAGAATAGGCACAGGCAGAGACGACAAGGTCTGGAAAGGCGAATCTGGGAACAGCTCTCTACTCAACTTCTTAGGAGAAGGTGTCACCTTGGCTATGGGTAGTTTAGTTGCTGTTGTTGCCCGATTATGCACCGATATATCCGGAGGAGTTGCCGGCAGTAGCTGTACCTCATCTTGCAGGTTGTCATAATCATAAGATGTTGCCGTTGCACTCTTGCGAACTCGTTTTTCAATCAAATCACATCGACTGACTGGTGTGCTAGACATCATGTTGGAATGTTTCGCACGCATATGCCGCTTCATCATGACTGCTCGACTTCTGGGCAGTTCATATGTGCAATAATTGCATCTCATGAGTGGCCCATGAACATCTCGGAAATGCCTCATCATAACCCTCCTTGAATCGAACCCTCTCTGACATCCTTTACACATCAACATATTGATCTGATGAATAAATAAAAACATACATGTGTATTCGTACACAAAGAATCGATTTAGTTCTGTTATTTCTTGATTGAAATTTCAAAGAATGCTGATCGAGTGGTTACAGCAGCCTACACCATATGACTTCAGTAAAACCGTACTGCAGCAGGTCAATTTTATACCCCTACAGTCTACTGGGTTTGTTCTTCTGGTATAAGCTTAACCATATGTTCGTGCCATTTTGTTGACATCTTCAACGTATGGCTTCAGAGATATCATTCATGGGATGTTTCTTTGTTTATAGAGTTGCTTGAATTTCTCATTAAAATATCTATGTGAAATTTGGCAACACAATATATCAGCAGCATATAGGTATTCCAATGGGCACTAATTGTGCACCCCTGTTGGCCGACCTGTATCTGTTCTCTTATGATATGACTATATGCAGGCGCTTTCAAAAACCGATCCATTCAAAGCCCGTTCCTTCTCATTCACCAAACGCTATATAGACGATCTTCTCGCTGTGGATAATCGCTATATAAATGACGCAGTGAAGGATATATATCCACCTTCACTGGATTTGAAGGAAACTACAGATAGCCCTACAGGCACATCTTATTTAGATCTCTATCTCTATAAAAATGAAGCGGGCATTCTCTCTCGTCGACTTTATGACAAAAGAGATGATTACAATTTCGACATCGTAAACTATCCCTTTCTGGATAGTAATATTCCAGTGGGACCTGCATATGGCGTATACATATCTCGCTTAGTAGCATTTGCTAGATCCTGTGTTAAATGTGATGATTTTAATCAACGTCACAAAACATTGTTGCAGAAACTTATAAAACAGGGCTATTCCACCAAGCGCCTCCACTCAAAGTTTCTCAAATTTGGCGATACATATCGCATGCTGATAGCAAAATACGAACGTAGCGTGCAAGATCTATGGCGCTACGTTTCGTAACTTGTGTCTAATTCCGCTTAACCCGGGGCTAGGGGCCGTATGAACCCATGTACTTCAAGATCCTCATGGTAATCATATGAACAGTCACAATCAAAGCGTGACTGAGATACATCTTTTTTTTTAGATGACGACTCTATAACGAATATTATGGATTAAGAATACTGATCAGCGATACGGATTTGATATTTTTGGAACATCATGATGTCTTGCCGGCATCATTGAAAACTGTTGACCGCTTCTCTCTTGCAGGAAACAAGCCTATGTTTATGTATACTATGATTGTCTTTTTGAATTTGGTGCTAATACTGTTATGTGGAAAATGGAATAGGTCTTTGGATTATGGACGCGGATATTCTCTAATGGACGACGGCTGGATTATGAATGACGGACTAGACGCTTGTAATTCAGCCTGTTGTAATGCACTATTTTGCACTTTCCTGTAGGATTCTTCTGGATTTTGTAAATTAGATCTGAAATCACAGATAAGACCATTCCACTTGGTTGCCAATTTGGGTGATTTTCCTTTCTTACGAGTTGGGTCATGTAGCCAGACTACATCCCCTACATGAAAAGCAGTTGTGTTAGCCTTGATATCATAATACTTCTTCTGCCGATTGCTGGCAGAGTTCATTCGTTTCCTTGCAGCGTCATGCACTCGCCACAAATTATTTCGCAGAACTTCTACATAACTATTTCCTTTATTTTGTAGGGATTCTTCTTGTGGTGGCAGACCAAAAACTAAATCAGCTGGAAGAAGTCACTCTCGTCCGAACATCAGCATGCTAGGACTTTCGCCTGGGCATTCATGAACTGAAGACCGATAGGCCAGCATCAGTAAAGGAAGCTGCACATCCCAGTCTTTCTGATGAGGTTGAACATACTTGCTCAACATATCCTCAACTGTGCGATTAAACCGTTCAACCAAACTATCACTTTGAGGATGAAATGGTGATGTTCTGGTTTTATCAACCTGGAGCATGTTGCAAAGACTCTAAAAAGATTTGACTCGAATTGCCGCCCCTGGTCAGTGTGAATTTGGCGAGGAACACCAAACCTGGAAATGAACTGTTCCACAATGATTATGGCAATTGTTTCTGCCTCCATGTTATGCATTGGGAAGGCTTCACACCATCTTGTGAAATAATCTGTTATCAGTAAAATGTACCGATTTCCCCGAAAAGTCATAGGAAGCGGCCCGAGTATGTCCACCGCTATCCTCTCCAGCGTTGCGCCAACAAGACATTGTTTCATTGTTCCCTTCGTTTGTTGAGGAGGGTCTTTTCTTGCTTCAGAATGGATACATTTATTGCACCCCTGAGTTACAAATCTTCTATAGCCAACCCAGTAAAATCTGCTTTGAACTCTCAAAATTGTACGATTAATTCCAAGATGACCAGAAACAGTGTCATTGTGTAACATTTTCAGCACCTTTTCACGCAAACTCTGCGGAACAATGAGTTGCCAGGTGATGGCTTCAGACTTTAGTTCTGTCCATTTCCGATAAAGTACTTCGTCACGGATCTCAATGCGGTTCCACTGTGACCAATATGCCTTCAGTATAGAATCATGTTGAGAAATTTCTTCGCATTCAGGACGTCTACCCGATGCTTTTCATTCCAAGAGGGTATTTGAAACAGAATCCTGAACTTGTGATTTATGGAGTTCATCCTTATGCATATGATACATCCAATCGGATGTATTTTGCTAAGTAGATGATTGAAGGCTATCAACAGACACATTTGGGCATTCCTGAACAGAGCTCCGTTCCCTTCCACTCCGTAGAGCTCTGACGTGATGCTCTTCAATAACTGATTCAGAAAGGAAACATTTCTCTTCCTGTCTATCACAGTAGCTACAGAAAGCACGGGGTCGCCTTGACAACCCGTCAGCATTGTCATGCTGCTTACCAGCACGGTGTTGGATGTCAAAGTCATATGATGACAGTATCTCAATCCATCGAGCAGTTTGTCCCTCTGGATTTTTGAAGTTTAACAACCAGCGAAAAGCGCCATGATCTGTTCTTACAACCACTGGCATCCGTATCTAATATGAAGGGTTTATCTGTTCTTGGGTATCCCAGTATTGGTGACGATGTGAGGCATCTTTTCAATGTTTTGAAAGCTTTGCCACATCCCATGCTCCAGTGAAAAGAATTTTTCTTTTCGGTCAACTTATTCAGAGGTCTGGCAATGCCTGCAAAGTTCTTGATGAACTTTCGATACTATGAGCAGGTTCCAAGAAAACTGCGAACGTCATGAACAGTCTGTGGTTGTGGCCACTGCTTCACGGCGGAAGTTTTAGCAGTATCTGTAGCAATGCCAGATGCTGAGATCACATGTCCCAGGAAGACAACCTTCATTTGAAAAAGATTGCACTTCTTAGTGGACATTTTCATGCCTGCTCTTTCAATACGTTTGAAAACTTCCTCTAAGCGATCAATATGGGTTTGAAAATCTTCGGAGAATACACTGATGTCATCAATGTAAATCAAGAGTTGTTCCCAATGCAGGCCAGCCAGAACATACTCCATCAAACGCTCAAACGTGACTGGAGCATTGCAAAAACCAAAAGGCATGGTGCGGAACTGAAAAAATCCAGCCGTCGATGCAAAAGCAGTCTTCTCTCTATCATCGGGGTGAACTTCCACCTGCCAATATCCACTGGCGAGGTCAAGTGTACTAAACCACTCTGAGCCACGTAAAGCGTCAAGTGATTCATCAATCCTTGGAAGCGGATATGAATCCTTCACTGTAACATCATTCAAACGTCTGTAATCAATACAGAAACGATATAAAGAATCCTTCTTCTTTACTAACACCACTGGGGAGGCCCATGAGATTTTGGATGGTTCAATGATACCATCCTCCAACATGCGTTTAACCTCCTTTGTGACCACATCCCGTCTACTGAAGGGTAAACGTCTGGGAGCCTGCTTAACAGGAGCAGCATTGCCAGTATTGATTCGATGTTGGACCACAGATGTTTTTCCCAAGTCACTTTTAGACTTAGCAAAAATAGTTTGGTAACGAGAAAGTAATTTTTTTTCATTTTCGACTCTTGTTCGTCAATCAGATTCACCCGATATGACTCCCATAATGACAACACATGTTCAGGTAAAACGGTATCCTGATTCAAACTGGATTCAATCTTTGAACCTTTCCAGAAGTAGTCTGGTCACCAATCTCATCTGCAATATCAACTGCATTGACAGACTCGCATGTTGCTGCTGAAGTAAATTTGTATAAAGTCTTTGCATGATTAGTAACATTGGCCATCCTGATGGGAATGATGCCGCCACTAGGGTTTACAATAGAA
Organism: Hanleya hanleyi; assembly: GCA_036873755.1. NCBI lineage: Eukaryota > Metazoa > Mollusca > Polyplacophora > Lepidopleurida > Hanleyidae > Hanleya > Hanleya hanleyi. Next base: position 42,282 of record JAVTVY010013606.1, read on the forward strand.
CGAGCTACTAGTAATCCACTTTGAATTAACTTGGCATTACTAGGTTCGACCAAACCCTGAGAAATATGATCAAAATCTCCATTGACTTTTGCCCTTACCATCATTTCACTGTTGGCGGGAATAACAGTATTCTTCTCAATAGTTATTCGAAATACAGATGGTAACTGACTTTTCAGATCACATTTCTGTTTTGTTCCATATATTGAGATATGACTTTCAGCGATGTTCAAGTGACACTTATGCTGAAATAAAAAATCCTATCCCAAGACCACGGGTGCCTCTATGTCAGCTATAGCCATTCGCTGTAGCATGGTTTCACCATTGATCAATATAGTAAACACTGCTTCCCCTACAGGTTCGACTTTCCCACCATCAGCCATTTTTAAATGACCCTGCCTTGAACAAAAGTTTTGAGCGTTTTTCAGGTGACATTGCATTGTACTTATCCGGGTGCAAAACAGTAAGTGTGGAACTTGTATCAATCAGACAGTTGACAGATTCACCACAGATTTCTGCCTTGATAAACAAACCATCATTGTTTGTATCTTCTTTCAATTCCAGGATTTTATCGGGCCTAGAAGTTTCAGTAGTTACTATTTGACCCTCAATATGAACTAATTCTCGTTTCCCGAAGTTTGTTTTGTTTAATGATACAGTCTCAGATTTAAGGGCTTCGTGACGCTCCCTTAATCTGCATTCAGCTTTCCAGTGACCTTCTCTCTGGCAATAATTGCATTTGCCTGAACGTCGTCTGCGATTATCAGACCGCCATGACCCAGATTTTCCATTTTCAGAATATTTCTGATTGCCATCCATCATTCTGAGGCGATCAACCATTTCTTCAAGTAACATTTGAGCAGATGGATCTTCACTAGATTTATTCTGATTTGATATTTCATCTCTGACCACTGTCGTATCAGAGAATTGGACCTCGCATTGCATACGAACTCCCGTCTAAACGCCTAACATGCCTGGCGTTTTCGTCCATTTTGGAATGCCTCATATTCCAAAGCTAGCCTAACCGCTTCATCAGTTGACTTTGGTTTACCTTGAAATATAGACCACTGTAACTCCGAGTCATTTATTGAATCAATAAAACACTCCTTGGCGAGCTGTTCTCGGACTTCCAAGGGTGCTGTAGGATAAGACATTCTTGTCAATTTCTTAATATCCTGGGCTAATTCTGTGAGAGATTCACCTCTTTTCCTCAGCCTGTTTTTCATTTGAGCTCTATACAACTCTCTCTGATTCTCAGGCTCAAACCGAGAGGAAAGGGCCATCACAACATAGGAGTAATTTCGTCGCAAACCTGGACGACTATCGCTAAGTATTCCCTGTGCTATTCCACGGAGACTAGTGGCAAGTTCCATAGCCATTGTAATCTCATCCCATTGATTCATTTCAGACACAATTTCAAAATGAACCAGGTAATCTTGCCAGCTGGTTGATCCATCATATGTTGCAGGCTTTCGGTATTTATTTGGTGCAACATGGTTGTCATGGTTACCATGATTAGTAACACTGGAGTATCGAGGAATTCGATATCTCGTAGAGAATTGCTGGTTTGGCACGTACCCACTCTGAACAGGCAATGATTGCTGATCAAAAGCATGGAAATGTTCCATGTTGTGACCCATCATTGGGCCTCTATCTTCATATCCAGGCATCTGATATGGTGGAGTGCAATAATTAGTTTCAGAGGAATTTCGGCTATTTTCACACGAACTCTGAAATGGCCTAAACTCCAGATTGGATGGCACTGACAAATATCTGTTCTCTTGAAAAGAATCAGACGGCTTCCAGTTTTTCCTTGAACCATCATAATCACCACAGCCATTATCAAAGGAATGTGGTACTGGGGGTATTCTACCATGTTGACCATGGTTAGATGCTGTTTGCATCTGTATTTCTTCCAAAAGATCATTTTCCTTTTTCTGCAGATCTCTCTGCCTACGGCGCAGATCAATTAACTGCGATTGTAGCTCGGAAGGATTTTCATCTAGCCCAGTCAATTCCCTTGAATTCTGACTAGATATATTTCCAGCCGTTCTCGGAATTCGAAATCGGACTTCCCCACTGGGAGTACCTTCCATAAAATAATGATCTTGATCTTCATTGGGAGAGGCTGTCCTACCATTATTAGGTTGTTCCACTCTATCTGTTTCTGTCTGTTCGGGATTTTTATTTTCCTCAGATGACATCGTTGGCTTTTATACTCTACCGTAATTTGTCAATTCAATTTATTCAACAAATTGTGTTATCCCACCGCTGCCACCAATGTAGCGGAATTCTTGTCAGGGCTATTAATGTAGCGGAATTCTCGTCAGGGCTACTATTAGCACTGGTACGGTAGAGTAATAACTGAAGGTAGAGCTCGCCAACTTTAGTGAACCACAGACAGAAACAAAGGGAAGGAAGCAATCTGGTTGTAAGCGTATATCATGTTTAATAGTTGAGCAACAGAGATGAATAATACAGTACAGGGGAGATAACTCTCAGTGACAAATGACATCAATTATATCATTTCAGTATAACCCTCTGTATGCAGTACTGTAACCACTTGTCAATGACTACATAAACAGCTATATAAATTGCTACAATTTATATATGATGATAATGCTAACATAACAACTAGAATGAATTTGTGGTAGCTCTGGTAAATACCTGATATGATAGAGTGTCGTGGTCAAATCCTCCTCTCTCCCTGAACTACTGGACTGCCGCTCTTTATATATCTGACAGATCGACCACATTGGAATGAATGGGACCATCTTCGGGAGTAAATAGACCACTTCGAGAGTAAATAAACCACTTCGGAATGTGGTCGCTCCATATTTGGAAATAGTCGGAACACGAGTTTCCAAATATAGTCATTTCCGTGACAAATTATATCTTCGCCAAAAGCGGAAGTACACAAAAGTTATAGAACCGGCTAGTCTGAAACGCATGGAACACGGCGATAGATCTGTTATAATATGGATATATCAAGCGTTATCAATGGTAGAAATATACCATATAATCTCCTGTTCAATATTTTGTAAACGAATGGCGGCTTCGGCATGAATGTAGCTCTTCCACAGACAGTGAATGTTTGTGAGCTAAAATTTCACGTTTGCAAATATTTTTTACGGAAAATAACACAAACACTTGATAGGTTTATTCTTCAACTTTTGAAATATGCAAAGAAAAAATATCGATAGTTCGGGCATATTCGCCGGGTCACGAGTCAGTAGTAGTATAACCGCATTACAGCGCGTATTGACCTACTTTTTTGTTCCCCCGGGGGAGAATTGAGGAGGAACTTGGAGGTCACGGGAGGGGATTCCCCAGTGGGGGTTTCCCAATGACGATCACGTGATCAAGGCATGTCTAGACTTGTTCTGGGTTGTACAGTTCTGCCATACGGAGGATGGGTACTAGTATTTCAAATAAATAAATTAATTAATTAATTAATTTTAATTAATTACTTGTAAAATGGCGGTGTTTTTAGACGGCGCAAGGGAGCAAACGAGGCGGTGGGGACGTCACGGGGAGAAAAAACCCTCACATTACCCTCAAAAAAACCTCTAAGCCATATAATAGTAATAAACATAATCTATAGGTGTTGTACCATGTTAATAGGATCAGTCTAGCATCTGTACCACCCTAGGGTCGAGTGTTTATTGTCCCGTGTATCTCCGCAAGAAAACAACAAACAAAATGGCGGCTCCAGGATGGTGCGGGGACGCCCTTTCCCCAGCACGGCGTCGACCGTAGCGCCATCTGCACACATTGACGCAAGGGAGACAACTCGTGTGGCCCAAGGATATGGAAATAGCCGTGTTGGAGCTAGGGGAGTGACTACTGGTACAGTGGGGTCGAGTGAGGTATCAATGTGAAGCCTATGTGAGGGGGCATGTAATGGGCTGGGTGTGGGGTTGAACTAGCGTCATTCTGCGCATGCGCGGTGGCCGAAGGGTATGAAAATAGCCGTTTTGGAGCTAGCGAAGCCAATAATGGTCCAATGGGGTCGAGTGAGGTATCAAAGTGAAGCTTATGTGAAGGGGCATCTGACTGGACTAGCGGCTTGGGCGTTGTCACCATTTTGCGCATGCGCGGTGGCCGAAGGGTATGGAAATAGCCGTGTTGGGAGCTAGCGAAGCCAATAATGGTGCAATGGGATCGAGTGAGGTATCAAAGTGAAGCTTAGGTGAAGGGGCATCTGACTGGACTAGCGGCTTGGGCGTTGTCACCATTCTGCGCATGCGCGGTGGCCAAGGGTATGGAAATAGCCGTGTTGGGAGCTAGGGGAGTTACTACTGGTCCAATGGGATCGAGTGAGGTATCAAAGTGAAGCTTAGGTGAAGGGGCATCTGACTGGACTAGCGGATTTGAAATAGCGTCATTCTGCGCATGCGCGGTGGCCCAAGGGTATGGAAATAGCCGTGTTGGGAGCTAGGGGAGTTACTACTGGTCCAATGGGATCGAGTGAGGTATTAAAGTGAAGCCTAGGTGAAGGGGCATCTGACTGGACTAGCGGATTTGAAATAGCGTCATTCTGCGCATGCGCGGTGGCCGAAGGGTATGGAAATAGCCGTGTTGGAGCTAGGGGAGCCACTAATGGACCAATGGGGTCGAGTGAGGTATCAAAGTGAAGCTTAGGTGAAGGGGCATCTAATGGGCTGGGTGTGGGATTGAAATATCGGCATTCTGCGCATGCGCGCTGGCCCAAGGGTATGAAAATAGACGTTTTGAGAGTTAGGGGAGCCCCTGATGGTCCAATGGGATCGAGTGAGGTATTAAAGTGAAGCATTCGTGAAGGGGCATCTGATGGGTTGGGTGTGCGGTAGGAATATCATTCTGCGCATGCGCAGACGCAATGCGGAGCTCTCGTCCAATCAGAAGCGAGTATTTCAAATTCGTCACAGAGCTGTCAGCCAATCAGAAGCGAGTATTTTGACCCGGTGCATTATGGGCCATATCCAAGATGGCGGCACGTATGTTCAAGATGGCGGCACATCCGGTGTCAAAAACTGGCCATTTCGTCGGGATGTGGTCACCTAGTGTCGAAAACTGGACCTTGTATGGGTCCTGCTAGACGTTTTGGAGCTAGGGGAGCCCTAATGGGTCGATGGAGTTGTATGAGGTATCAAAGTGAAGTATATTTCAAGCATGGGTGGTAAATGGTAAAATGGTAAAATTTTTCCTGAAAAAATACGGAACACGGACTTTATCCTAAATTACGCGAAAATGCCTATATGGGGTATGGGGAGTATAGGACCATCCTGGGAAACCTACTTCTCGACATTTGCGGTATAGGTTGTGAGGTCTCGTTTTCTTAGTCTCGTCATGTAGAACATGATAGGAAGTGTCGCGAAGCGAATCGTTGAAATTTTTGAAAAAGTACGATATAGCCCCATATAGGCCCATACTGGGGTATAGGATCAATGTTTGTCCCCCCTGGGAAACGTACTTCTATACATTTGCGGTAGGGTTGTGGGGTCTCGTTTTACTCGTCTCGTCATGTAGAACATGATAGGAAGTGTCCCCGTGCGAATCGGTGAAATTTTTGAAAAAGTACGATATAGCCCCATATAGACATATATATATAAATATATATTCCCATACTGGGGTATAGGACCGATGTTTGTCCTCCTGGGAAACGTACTTCTATACATTTGTGGTAGGGTTGTGGGGTCTCGTTTTACTCGTCTCGACATTTAGAACACGATGGGTAGGGTTGCGGAGCGAATTGGTGAAATTTTTGAAAAAAGTCACCAAGGCCTGTGTAGGCCCATTGGCCTATACTGCATGGCTATGGGTGTATAGGGCCATACGGGGTGGACATGTTGGAGTCTAGGTGAGTCCCTAATGGTCCAATGGGGTCGAGTGAGGTCTTATTTTGAAGCTCTCGTGGAGGAGCACTTGACTACACTAATGGTTCGTCCGTGTTCAATAGTCTGCGCATGCGCAGTCTGGCCGTAGTATAGAAAACAGGCATTTTGGGTGCTATGTAGGGGTGTGTTTGGGTTAGAGATGAGCTAATCACGGTTCGAATGGGTCGTGTCAGGTGTCAAAGTGAAGCTTGTGTGGGGTAGAGTCAGAATGGTGTGTTTTTGAATGCATGTCGCGTCAATCTGCGCATGCGCAGTTGGTTGTAGTAAGTAAAGTGGCCATTTTGGGGCAGTGAAGGAAGGTATTTGGGGTCGAGATGGGCTATTCACGGTTCAAATACGTCCTGGAAGGTGTCATCTTGTAGTTCTCAGGGTGTACATTCCGATTTGAGGGATGTTCGCGTCATCTGTGACGTCATCGGTACGAGTAGTAGCGAAAGTGGCCATTTTGGGGCAGTACATGAAGGTATTTGGGGTCGAGAGGGGCTATTCACGGCTCAAATGCATCGTGTGAGGTGTCATCTTGTAGCTCTCGGGGTGTTCATTCCGATTTGAGGGATGTCCGCGTCAGCTGTGACGTCATCTGTGACGTCATCGGTACGAGTAGTTGCGAAAGTGGCCATTTTCGGGCAGTACATGAAGGTATTTGGGGTCGAGATGGGCTATTCACGGTTCGAATACGTCCTGGAAGGTGTCATCTTGTAGTTCTCGGGGTGTACATTCCGATTTGAGGGATGTCCGCGTCATCTGTGACGTCATCGGTGACGTCATCGGTACGAGTAGTAGCGAAAGTGGACATTTTCGGGCAGTACATGAAGGTATTTGGGGTCGAGATGGACTATTCACGGTTCGAATGCGTCCTGGAAGGTGTCATCTTGTAGTTCTCGGGGTGTACATTCCGATTTAAGGGATGTCCACGTCATCTGTGACATCATCAGTGACGTCATCAGTACGAGTAGTAGCGAAAGGGGGCATTTTGGGTGCTATGTAGGGGTGTGTTTGGGGTAGAGAGGCACCATCCTTGGTTCGAATGGGTCGTGGAGGGTGTCAAAGTGAAGCTTGTGTGGGGTAGTCAGAATGGCGTGTTTTTGAATGCAAGTCGCGTCAATCTGCGCATGCGCAGTTGGTTGTAGTAAGTAAAGTGGCCATTTTGGGGCAGTGAAGGAAGGTATTTGGGGTCGAGATGGGCTATTCACGGTTCGAATGCGTCCTGGAAGGTGTCATCTTGTAGTTCTCGGGGTGTACATTCCGATTTGAGGGATGTCCGCGCCATCTGTGACGTCGTTGATGACGTCATCGGTACGAGTAGTAGCGAAAGTGGACATTTTGTGGGTGCGTGGGGGTGAGTTTGGTGTAGAGAGGGACTATCCTTAGTCCGAATGCGTCGTGTGAGGTGTCATTTTGCAGCTCTCGAGGTGTACATTCCGAGTTGAGGCATGTCTGAAGCATCTGTGACGTCATTGTTGACGTCATCAGTAGGAGTAGTAGCGAAAGTGGACATTTTGGGGCAGTGAAGGAAGGTATTCGGAGTAGAGAGGAACCATCCTTGATCCGAATGCGTCCTGAGAGGTGTCATGTTGTAGCTCTCGGGGTGTACATTCCGAGTTGAGGGATATCCACAGCATCTGTGACGTCATTGGTGACGTCATCAGTACGAGTAGTAGCGAAAGTGGGCATTTTTAGCAGTGAAGGATGTTATTTGGTGTAGAGATGGACCATCCGCGGTGCGAATGCGTCGTGTGAGGTGTCATCTTGTAGCAACGCCCACCAAAGCCATTCTTAATGCTTCAACGCCCTGGTGAAATAGCTCAGAAGCTCTGATATTCCATGGAATTGTCACTAATTCTTCGAAATGCAGTGACGCCCTCGACGCCCATCGTTACGCTTTAACACTCTAACATAACACTATGATATAGACCGGAGAGAG
>JAVTVY010013608.1:0-51971 GCA_036873755.1 Hanleya hanleyi
CCCCCAGTCGTTGGAACGTCACGGCGGTGACGCTCTCTCCAGAGACCGTCAGGACAATTACATGGGTATATAATGTGCTATTACTCTTTCATTTGGTACCGATGAAACATCGTACGGTACGTTCAGATTTCACGTCTAATCGACGTTTCAGAAATCTGTCTGTGCTGTGCCTTGGCTGGACTGTACAGGCTGTAAGTCTGTAATTAGTGACCCTGCAGATTTCACGTCTAATCGACGTTTCAGAAATCTGCCTGTTCTGTGCTTTGTCTTCTCTTTACTGTCTGTAAACCTTGTTACCACTTTTACATCGGTGAAAGGAAGCCCGTCTTCTGTAACGTGTGATAAATACACGTGTCCTCTGGAACCTGTATTCTGTTACTACTTTTACATCGATAAAAGCTGGCCCACCTGCTCCATACCTTCATGCGTGATAAATACGCATTTCTTCCCTGTGTAATCTGTGGTCTGTGCTTCTTCCTGGTGTGATCTGGGTGCTGTTTATTTCTTGGGTGCTCGGTGTGCTGTATCTTTCTGTCCTGTACGATGTTCTGTACTTCTCTCTTTCCCTGCTGGACGCCGTTCGTGTAGCCGACTACTCGACCCTGTTTGCTGGGCCCCCGGAATACACGGTTTACCGACGTTTCTTGATGAAAGCAGCACGCCCGCCTGTACTTGATTTGCTTCGCCCGGCCGTAATCACGGTGCTCGTTTTCGCCCGTATAGCGTTGCACAGCCGTTTGCGTCGTTGTATTATGGCAGTGGAAGTTTGGCTTATTTCTCCCTGTGTTTAGTGCAGTTGTATATTTCTCGGGGTGAGGGAATTCCTGACTTAGCATATATACCGCTTCACGGTCAACAAATCGACACAAATATTGTGGCTAGTCCCAGTGCAGCGAGATAGCCCAGCAATAATGTCGAAATTATCAACCTACTGGTACATAGATCTAAAAGTCCTATTTTATACTGAAGTTAGATCATGCAAGTTGCCTAAATGTGCTACAGGCAAACACATGTCTCACTACAGTATTACCCATGGTCCCAAAACTACATACATACAACACAAACACAATGTCGTGTTCCCTAAACTATAGTATAACCACAAAACACGTTTCCACCTGAAGATGCGAGCCGGCAAATTCTGGCGTGTTTGTTACAGGTTACACTAACTACAGGATTTACAAGCTTTTAGATTCCCAGGCCAAAAACAACTGCATTACGGCTCAACCGTAATTATGCCAAAATCAAGAAGTTACAGGCTGACCTGGCGTGTGTTCCTCCAGCACTTGCTTTCTAGTCTCTCCTCGATCTCTACGTCAGCTCAAGCTTATATAGGGCTCCCGCTACTTCGTGACTCATGGCCAATCACAGTCGACGACATCAGCGCCCTCTTTACTGTCACTTAAACCACACTTTCCCGAACCGTTTATATAGACCTCGCTGAAGAAATCTGGCTATGGAAGAACAAACCATAATTCATAACCGACGTAATTGTCAAATATCAGCTTCCAAATCGCTCTGGTAAGCGAGAAATACAGGTGCATGCATTTCCGAGATCCGTCTTGCTCGATGTGACGACACGGGTCAAGGTCGTTCTTCTACATTCCAGCGGTAGTACACGGTCCTGATTCAACCTGTTCTATACACAAACGGGTAACCGTTACACTATAACAGTTTCATTTGTTTTACGTCTGAGATAACCGGCGTGTGTGTTTGTGTGTGTGTGTTGGGGGGAAGGGGGTGCGTACAATCCCCACTTTCCACATTAATCCTTGGACAATGCTCTCTTGACTCGATGGCGCCATGATCACCGCGTGAACTCCGGTTCGTTCTCATGATCTCTGTGTTATATCTTTAACCCGGGCAGTTTTTCGAATTATTGATAACTGGTGTAAATATGATAATATGAATCATATATTCCTACTATTCCAAGGTGGGATCAATAAGCTTACATTTGTTATCAGTTTAGCAACACAAGGTTGAAAATAATCCTGTTATCAACGATTAAATATATTTTGTCTGGTAAAGAGATAGCCCAAGCTTCCTATGATTCTTCACCCAGGCGACGGATAATTTCCGACGGATTTGTCTGGGTGGGGTCAGGGTTCTCCCCAACACAAAAAAGCAAAATGGGAGCTACCATGGGGTCCTTCGACTTCGTCCGAGTAAATATTATTTTCAACAAATATTTGGCCGTTCTACAACACTTACCTCTTGCTAAATTGGGGCTGGCAATAAAGGGAATGTTTCATTACGCGAGTTAAGTGTTGTAGAAAGCCGGATATTCTTTAAACATAATTTTTACTGGGATGAGATCGCGCGACATCGTGGTCGCTTCCATCTGTTTTGTGTGGGAGAGAACTCTGACCTCACCTAGACAATCCGTCTATAATTATCCGTCGTCTGGGTGAAGGGTTGCAGGTCACAAACCACCACTGATTTTTTTATTTTTTTTTGACCGAAGACTATAATCAGGACTTGACTTCCGGCGAAATTTGATTGGTCATTATACCTGACTGGGCGAGAAATGGTTTATGATATATTTTAAAATGTTCCTATAATATTCAACACTAAAAATTATGCAAACAACCATTTAAAATTTGAATAGGGAAGAACTCGGGGCCAGTTTGGTTGCCCACCTCCCATATTCGCTGTGATTGTATCGGGCGGAATGATCTAATTTCTGGCAGTAGCTTGAAAAAAATAGTGACTAATGTAGGCTGAATGTTTTATATGTTTGAGCGGAAAAGCTGGTTTAACTGGCCTGGTGGGTGATTTGTGGCAGCGAATATTAGGGAATATAGTTTTGTCAAGATGTGCGCAGCCGATTTGCTACATAATGAGTAAGGCTGTTTTTAGTGGTGTGTGACCTAAACGAAGCTGATGCGGCCAGTCTCGGTCATCGTACTCTATATGGCTCACAGGCCGGTGCGGTGGTATTAGGGCGAAGTGTCGAAATATAGGGTCTCTATATATAAACCCATGCTTTATATAAATCCACATCAATGCGTGAAACCGACTTTGGGTGAATCGAGAAATAAGCAGTTTACCACCAAACAAAATACATCAGAATATTCTACAAGTATCACCGTATATATTCCCGTCGTCAAATTAGTAAATTTGTGCAATTTTTTACCTTTGCCGGGCGATTCAAAATCCAACCTAACTGTCCATCCATCTAGGAACAGTTACATTATGGCGGGCTTCGTTCTCAATTCTGATTGGTCAGTCTCGATACGCCTCCGGCAAGAGAGGTCGCCCACTGATCAGCTGTTGAGACTGACCAATCAGAATTGAGAACGAAGCCCGTCATAATCTAACTGTTCCTAGATGGATGGACAGTTAGGTTGGGTTTTGAATCGCCCGGCAAAGGTGAAAAATTGCACGAATTTACTAATTTGACGACGGGAATATATAAAGTGATACTTGTAGAATATACAGATGTATTTTGTTTGGTGGTAAACTGTTTATTTCTCCATTCACCCGAAGTCCGTTTCACGCCTTGATGTGGATTGATATAAAGCATGGGCTTATATATAGAGACCCCATACTTCGACACCTCACCCTAATACCACCACCCACACCTCCCAAAACTCTTGTCTCGCGGGCCTGTGATATGGCTAATACACAATTACAAGCGTCTAGTCCGTCCTTAGGCTCCTAGCCTCCTAGCTTAGGCTTGGAAGTGAGACAAAGCTGATGAACTGATGTATTTTATACTGATGTATTTTATACTGATGCAATATACTGATGTATTTTGTTTGGTGGTAAACTGTTTATTTCTCCATTCACCCGAAGTCCGTTTCACGCCTTGATGTGGATTTATATAAAGCATGGGCTTATATATAGAGACCCCATACTTCGACACTTCACCCTAACACCACCGCCCACACCTCCCAAAACTCTTGTCTCGCGGGCCTGTGATATGGCTAATACACAATTACAAGCGTCTAGTCCGTCCTTAGGCTCCAAGCCTCCTAGCTTAGGCTTTGAGGTGAGACAAAGCTTCCGTAGTTAGAAACCGTACGGAATTTCCATCGTATTACTGATAATAATGTCGTTTTCCGCCAACCATTCAGAGAGGAATAAGGCCTTTTCAGGCCGCCATTCAGATTATCGCTCCCTTAGGCTTGGAGGTGAGACCATGAACACACACAGCCCACGTGAATGGGTTGAACTAGTCTCAGCCTGGAGCCACAACTTTAGTCATCCGGTTGAAGCTCAGACTCAGATTTTGCACAGTTTATTGTTTCAATACGTGTAAATTTTGTTCAAAATGTCTTAGATTTTAGCTTTTAGAAGCTAGCGAATACCCTTATCATTTTTATGCTCTTATTCTTTTGATTTGTTCAGTATTTCGCTGAGGTTTCTACCCTGCTTCGGTAGAGATTTCCGTATTTCGGCGTAGCCGAGTGAAGGAAACGTGCTTTTCTTCATCGTCGCGAGCACAACGGCTTTCCCTTCCTATTCTCGACCGGTCTTGCCGTTGCATATCATGAGGTTTGTGTCTCTAGGTCCCAACTATATGGCGGTGGCCAATTTTGCATTTAGGCTGTCTATCGAACGTGACTAAATTTAAATTTTCAATTTGGCACGAACGTGCAATAAATTGCGCCCTAGCGTAGTAAGATGATGGACTTTGATTGGTCGTCTTGATGATCACGAGGCTCGAGAGACTTGACGTATATTCATGAATGCAACCACCAAACAGGGTTATCTTTCCGTATGCCAGTCGATCGACCCTGTCCGCCATTCTCATTACAGGGGTCGAATACACCCCTGACGACAGTCGAATGCACTAGCACAGTTCAGATGAATATTGGACGTGGTCTCCGGAGCTGATGGAAATAGACTACTGGCGAAACTGATATTTCCTGATTCAGGAACTAAGTTATATCTCTATGAGGAACATCCGTGTTAGTGATCTTTGTTTTGAGCTCACCAGACAGCATAACCAATAAACGTTCGTGGCTAAAACTGTTGAAGGTGATTGTGATATTTCCTTTAACGAACAGTCGTACAATTCCAATAATCTACAGAAAGTGTCATATATTGATAGTATAGGAGAGCCTCTACATCCTGTTGGTAAGAATCGGATATCCTTTCTCGCAATCTGATATGGCCGCTAGCTGACTGAATTACTCAGTACACAAATGACATTGATATATGCATATCGCCGACACTGACCTGCAATGTTTCAACCTTAGCTGCAGGGATGGTCAATGTACATGGTCTATATTCTGTTCTCAGAACTTCCTCTGTTCGTGGAAGCTGATGTGGCCGAGTACCGTACTTGTAATTACTCCCGGTTAGTGCGTGCCATAGGGGTTCGAATCTTACACGGGAATACCCATTCACATCATCATGCAAAACTCCTTTTACACGGGATCACTCATCCATATCTTCATGCACAATTCCGTTCACACGGGATCACCCATTCACATCTTCATGCACAAGATCGTTCACACGAGATCACCCATTCACATCTTCCTGCACAAGTCCGTTCACACGGGATCACTCATCCATATTTTCATGCACAAGTCCGTTCACACGGGATCACCCATTCACATGTTCATGCACAAGTCCGTTCACACGGGATCACCCATACACATCTTCATGCACAACCCCGTTCACACGGGATCACCCATTCACATTTGTATGCACAAGTCCGTTCACACGGGATCACGCATTCACATCTTCATGCACAAGTCCGTTCACGCGGCATCACTCGTCCATATCTTTATGCACAAGTCCGTTCACACGGGATCACCCATTCACATCTTTATGCACAAGTCCGTTCACACGGGATCACTCATCCATATTTTCATGCACAAATCCGTTCACACGGGATCACCCATTCACATGTTCATGCACAAGTCCGTTCACACTGGATCACCCATACACATCTTCATGCACAACCCCGTTCACACGGGATCACCCATTCACATCTTCATGGACAACTCCGTTCACATGGCATCACTCATCCATATCTTTATGCACAAGTCCGTTCACACGGGATCACCCATTCACATCTTTATGCACAAGTCCGTTCACACGGGATCACCCATTCACATCTTCATGCACAAGTCCGTTCACGCGGCATCACTCGTCCATATCTTTAGGCACAAGTCCGTTCACACGTGATCACCCATTCACATCTTTATGCACAAGTCCGTTCACACGGGATCACTCATCCATATTTTCATGCACATGTCCGTTCACACGGGATCACCCATACCCATCTTCATGCACAACCCCGTTCACACGGGATCATCCATTCACATCTTCATGGACAACTCCGTTCACACGGCATCACTCATCCATATCTTTATGCACAAGTCCGTTCACACGGGATCACCCATTCACATCTTTATGCACAAGTCCGTTCACCCGGGATCACCCATTCACATCTTCATGCACAAGTCCGTTCACACGGGATCACCCATTCACATCTTCATGCACAAGTCCGTTCACACGGGATCACTCATCCACATCTTCATACACAAGTCCGTTCACATGGGATCACCCATTCACATCTTCATGCACAAGACCGTTCACACGGGATCACCCATTCACATATTCATGCACAAGTCCGTTCACACGGGATCACCCATTCACATCTTCATGCACAAGTCCGTTCACACGGGATCACCCATTCACATCTTCATGCACAAGTCCGTTCACACGGGATCACCCATTCACATCTTCGTGCACAAGTTCGTTCACACGGGATCACCCATTCAAATTTCCATGCACAAGTTCGTTCACACGGGATCACCCATTCACATCTATCATCACTATATCAATATATATGCTAATTTCATACTCTGAGGATCAAATTCTGGGACAGAATATCTGGACGGCACCCTCTCAGGCTCTGAAACTGTGAACCGCGTGGTATTGTTGTAGTCCAGACATCCATGCACGCGTACACTCCCTTCACATTTGAATACTTATAAACACTTCAATCTTAAATCATTTTCATTGTATGTATCGCCAATTTTGAGAAACTTTGAGTGGATGTACTTGGCGGTATAGCCCTGTTTTATAAGTTTCTGCAACAATGTTTTGTGACGTTGATTAAAATCGTCACAGGATCTAGCAAATGCTACTAGGCGAGATATGTATACGCCATATGCAGGTCCCACTGGAATATTACTGTTCAGAAAGGGATAGTTTACGATGTCGAAATTGTAATCATCTCTTTCGTTAGAAAGTCCGACGAGAGAGAAGACCCGCTTCATTTTTATAGAGATATAGGTCTAAATATGATGTGCCGGTAGGGCTGTCTGTAGTTTCCTTCAAATCCAGTGAAGGTGAATATATATCCGTCAGTGCGTCATTTATATAGCGATTATCCACAGCAAGAAGATCGTCTATATAGCGTTTGGTGAATGAGAAGGAACGGGCTTTGAATTGGTCGGTTTTTGAAAGCCCCTGCATATAGTCACATTCATAAGACAACAGCTATAGATCAGCCAACAGGGGTGCACAATTAGTACCCATTGGAATACCTATATGCTGTTGATATATTGCGTTGCCAAATTTCACATAGAGATTTTTAATGAGAAATTCAAGTAACTCTATGATCAGTTTTCTTGAACACATATACTATTAATGAACTTAGACGCCCAATAAGGTCCTGATGGGGGATTGTAGTATAGAGAGTGGAGAAATCCCATGTGAATTCATGTCTGTACGGTATGTGATATTTACCATCAAGTTCCTCCGTAAGACATTTTAAGTTTTTCAATATCCACATACATTCCACGCCGGAAATAGTGGCGCAATACTTTTCCCAAAATGCATTTACCTCCTGGAGGGCCCTCGTCAACAGGATTGAAAGAAGCTTGGTGGTGTAACTTCTTGAACCAGCTATGAATCTAGCTTTGTATGGTGATTTATGCATTTTGGAAGTCCAGTATACTGTTGGTATGTCGTTATGATTGGTTGGATACAATACTCTGAGAAACGTTTTGTGATTGTTAAATAAATCTTCCAGAGTAAATGCAGTTTGGAAGTTACATACTTCGAATCCCATTGGGAAGGTGACTTTTTCCAACAAGGCTGTTACACTCGTGAGGCCAGAGTATTATTTCAATATTTTGGCATGAGGAACTTCTGCGTGCATAAAACAATACAATTTGGTCATTTTGTGTTGTTCAAGTATGCCTTTGTGCGAATTCCTGTCACAAAACCCGCACCTCCATTGGCTGATTACAGAGTTTGAAATGACCAACTTAGGTCAAATTATGATCCGACGATATTTTGTATACTTGAATGTTTAGTTTGACAATTGAAAATATAAAGAATTTTGTTCTTCCGATTACGAAGGAAGCATTCGAATTCAAATACAAATAATTAAATATATTTGTCACTAATTGTGGTTAACGCCATTCTCTCTGACGTCACGCTCACTGACGTCACGCTGCAACAAACGGGTTTGAACTAAACACCCTCTCTGGACACTATGACTTGTTGACTTTATAGGCCTATTACACCATCGCCGTGAACAATTAGTATCTGATACCGTTCATGCCGGTGTTAGGGGCCGTGTGGTCATGTATCTGATACCGTTCATGCCGGTGTTAGGGGCCGTGTGGTCATGTATCTGATACCGTTCATGCCGGTGTTAGGGGCCGTGTGGTCATGTATCTGATACCGTTCATGCCGGTGTTAGGGGCCGTGGTGTGGTCATGTATCTGATACCGTTCATGCCGGTGTTAGGGGCCGTGTGGTCATGTCATTCAAGGTGTCCACATGAATACATACACAAATAATCAAAGTTTTAACTTTGGATTCCTGTGAACTTTTTTAGAAATATGCAGTCAATGTATTTGTCGATCGACTCATACGACTCAATAACACTTCAGTCTATATATGAGAGTATTTTATCAGTTCAGCAAAGTAGAAGTTTGGATATGGTTATAGTTTTTTATAAAAAGCCACCAGGCCTAATAATAAATACCATTGTCAAAAAGAAAACCTGACTCTCTTCAATAACAAACCAAAACTGAACAGAGATCCAGAACTAATTGTAGAAGTTACTATATTTCAAAACATAAACAAAGAACTAGAATCGATTATTATGTCTATCTATCATGAAGAGTTTTGGTCCACCATTTCGGTGAGAGAGAAATTAACCCTACCTGACGTGGGGTTCACTTTCCACTCCTCCCTCCCCCGCTCCCTCCCTGGTCGGTTTGTTGCTCTGGGAGCTGAGGCTCTATGACTTTGTAGATTATAATATTGGAGTCATTTTTGAGCCTATTTGCATGACCCCCCCGAGCAGATTATAACGGGTAAATTCAAAATGACGGCCACGAAAAATTCTTCAACTTTTTTTGCTTTTCTGCATGGAAAAGTAGGTAAAACCTATTTTATTTCATAACAGATTATTATTTACTAATTTATCACGCAGTTTTCGCGAAGGAAAAACAAAAATAAAGAAAATCGAAAATACTGACCCAAAAATCGTCAAAAAATGCTCTTTTTGGAAATGACGTCACTGTGACGCCATCATGTCGACCATCTTGGATTTCTTTACATTTGGTCATATAAATTGACCCAAAGATATAGCGTGGTAAGTTTCAGCCCTCTAGCCTTAGCGATAGTACAAATATATAGGTGCGATACACCCCAAATCGCCCAGGCTAGAAATGTATTCTATAATTGTTGCACATTCAGCTCGAGGAATAAAAAAAACATACATCGATATCGAGGCTACGTGAAAGTGGGTATTTCACACAGATTGATAACGTCATTGAATATCGTACTTAACTAGTTGACCATACAGAAACGGAGAAAATAATATTGGGCTCCATAAACATTAGTAAAATGTTTTTTTCCTTCAGTTAAACGATACTCACCATTCCCCAAATTATTTTACTCACCAGAATTGTGGAATATTCGAATCAATATTTCAATGATGAAAAACAATTGCCCTAGTTAACCCAATTCGATTACAGGCTTCAAAGCGTCTTTCCAGTCATTGACTTTACTGGCGGAGACTTGGAAATGGAACGCGTTATGCAGACAAGTAAGCAACACAGATAGCGACATCATCTCGGGACATCGTAATATGCTATAAAGTCGGGGTGATCATTAACAGATTGGCGGTGACACAGTATAGAGATTAGAAGCAATCATCGGACACGGTAATCGATTTTTGTCAGTCCCAGTAAATCCTTCTGAACACATATCAATTTCAATATTGTTTACGTGAACAGAAAAAAAGTCGAGATGACAGGACATACATTCGCCTGCCCTTGGAACCGGGTCAGGAAAAGGTCTATTAAAATACCTGGCTCATTTTCCAATATCTGCCCTGGCGACAAAGATATGTCGCTTCACTTTATTCCACAGAGGAACTGTCGCCACTTCAAAGATCCAAAGATTTCGTTATCCGCAAACGGGCGGTTTGGATACTCCTCGTTTCCCAGCAATGTCACATGATAGCATCGTGACATGTTCAATGTTCACTTGATCCCTACTATTGTAGATTGGGTGAAGCATTTGAGAGTTGGACTCCAAAGTCTTGTTACCTGCTCGTGGGCGTTCGAACGTTGAATCTAATATTTTCCGGAATAAAAATTCCTCGTCTTTATTAATTAATAACTATCGTCTTTATCCTTTTAATTTGGTGCTAATGTTATTATATGAATTAGGTCTTTGGAGTATGAACGCGGAAATTCTTTAAAGTGAACGTAAAGGCTGCGACAACACACGCACTGTGTGGAAGAACTTTATTAAAAGTATCATTTGGCAGCAACAATTACTTTTTGTGATTTTTTCCCTTCCAAAATCTTGTTTCCAAACACGGGAATTATTGACTGATGCAACAAGCGACTGGAGTCGGCCATATCAGTTTATTGATTAGCCTTGCGCCAATGAAAACGCTTGTATGGAGCACGTGATATTTTTCTGTGACGTAGTATCACTTTGTTTTGGCATCGCTTTAACACGAATTGTAATTGCGGAGATGGAGAGCTCGGCTGTTTCAAGCGTGTTTTGACTGTGTTGCGTGTCTCCAGCAAGTGTTTACTGACCTGAAACGTTCCATGAACTACTCACCACTTTCGTCGACATCGGAGCGTTTTGGTTCAAACTGGTAACCCTGTAAACCTTCATTTGTCTCTTCGTCAGAACTTGAAGTCAAACTAGCCTCCTCGTACGTCGCTATGTTTACATGCTTTCTACGCTTTCTAACTCCACGAAGTAGAGAGCTCCGAGGTGATACAACGTCACTGCTCTGATGTGAGATAGCCAGCATGGCGGCGTCCGGGGAACACTAGTACAACGGAGATAATTTCGTTCCTACTCGGTGCAAAAAATATCCCCAAAAATATTTGTTGCTGCTATTTGATTATTTCAATGTAGTTCTTTCCCACAGATTGGATGTTGCATCAGCCTTTACGTTCACTTTAATGGACGACAACTGAATATTAAATGACGGAGTAGACGCTTGTGTTATTATCCATACACAAATTCTTTATTTTCTGACGCCGACGTCAGAATATCCAGATACACTCTCAGAAAATATGGTCCGATGATATTTTGTATACTTGAATGTTTAGTTTGACAATTGAAAATATAAAGAATTTTGTTCTTCCGATTACGAAGGAAGCATTCGAATTCAAATACAAATAATTAAATTATAGTAATCGGAAGAAAAACTACGTGAATGTGTATTTGAATCATTAAGTAATACTCGGAAGAACAAAACAAACACATTTTAATTCAGAAAGAAACCCGAACTTGTGTGATTTATGTTATTCCATGTTAGTCCATGCGAATAAACGTAATAAACGGACGTTCAATATTCTCAATATTTTTTAACGAAGACCGACTGTGTTGATATTCCATCCATAACTGTCATGAACTCAAGTTTCACGTATGAAATACATTAACAACCGTAGAGCTCCTTTCATTGAATTACGCTACAATAAGATTCGACTGGCGGGTAATAATGTTTCGCAAAGACAACGATCAGTGTTGTGTTGTGTGTTTGTGATTCTGTATCAAGGAGACGTCTGTGTAGATAGGTTAGCATTTGAACTTCAGAGGCTAGCTTGAAATGTGAGTTGTATCGTGTGACGATTCCGTATAAACGAGGGGCGTCTGTGGCAACCGTGTCATTCAAGATGTACAAAGGAAAAAACACACTAAAGTTATTTGGCACGATTTGAGGACGAATAAAAATGGCGTGTACCCCGTAAATATACTCCCGTTACAGCTTTATACAATGTTAAATAGAAGATCAAATATACTCAATTAGCCGTAGATTCAAACTAGCAGGTATCCACAAAAGATGAAAAAAACATCTCATTCAAAACGTGTATTTTCTACATGCCTGACGAGTCCTAAATAATAAATATTAAATATAATAAATATATCGATAATAAATGTTTACGCGTTACAAACAAAATCTCAACTCTTATCCGACAGTTGGCAGTTGTCCAAAATGGTCATTTCATGATAAGATATATTATTTTAGCTACGAGCTACGTGAATGGTGAAGACGTGCTAACAACATCCTCATTAATATACACCAAAAATGAACTTGTCTCGCTATGATGAGAGGTGAGAGATGGAGCCTGACATGTACAATATACGCTGCATCTCTTTCGCAGCTCGGGAATTCCTCCTCTTCGAGTCGGATGCCTGCAGGGGCTTTCCCTAAGCTGCACGAGAAACGAAGGGGAGTGTCTGATAAATTGAAGCAAAACGACGGCACGCACGCCAGCTAACGTACAGTAGGATTTTCTCCGTTAAACACAATAATTAATTCGTTGCGAAAAAATAGATTTAGGCACTTCATGCAAAACAACCTATTAATTTATAAGACCCATGAGAAAAACAGTTTTGTAAATGACAGGTTAAATGGGCCGTCGGTGCGATTTAGTTTTTTTTCACGTAAAAATCCACGGAGGGAATCTTGAAACGAAATAGTTTACTTTGAAAAAAAGTAAAAAAAAACGTACAGGTAACTATGCATTAGCAGCAACTACGTTTGCTCACACACAGCTTCTCGTTCTGAAATAACGAGAGCGATTTCGTCAATCCAGCACTATCCAGAGTTGTATAATTTGATCGTTGTTTTTTGTCTTTTTTTAATCTGGTGCTAATGCTGTTATATGAAATTGTGGGTGATGAGACGCCCATGAAGAGTACCTAAATATAGAGAGCCGAGAAGAATAAATCCGAAGATCGACCAGAAGACGAACAGTACGTTATTAATTGGTCTAAGCGAGAAAAGATTGAACCTGCATTACTCGCTGACTGGCTGGAACTCATCAAGATCAAGGTCGTTGAAACAATCCGCTATATTGACAGCAGTATCCTTCCCCAAGCAAAAGAAGTACAGAGAAACCTCAATTAGCAAGAAGTACCAGCAAATCTCCAGAGTAAATTCGTCATAGGCCCAGAGACAACGCTCCAAATAATATAATATTCATATGTAAATATTACTATTACCAGGTGCTGGTTAATGAATTCAGCATGCCATCATCAAATACGTCTACTTACTCACAAACTGCATTTGCTCTGGAAGATTTATTTAACAATGACAAAACGTTTCACAAGGAAAGAGGTGTTTGTCTTTCAACCAATCATAACGAAATACTAACAGAATATTGGACTCCCAATATGCAAAATCACCATACAAAGCTAGATTTATAGCTGGTCCTAGAAGCTGCACCGCCAAGCTTCTTTCAATCCTGTTGACGAGATCCCTTCAGGAGTGAAAAGGATTTTGGGAAAGGTATTGCACCACTCTTTCTGGAAAACTTTGGCGTTGAATGTATGTGGATATTGAAAAACTCAAAATATCTCACGGAAAAAAATCATCAAATACCGTACAGGCATGCATCCACATGGGCTTTCTCCACTCTCTATACTACAATCCCTCATCAGGACCTTATTGACAGGCTAAGTTCAGTAATAATATCTGGGTTGAAGAAAACTGATCGCCGATATATTAATGTCAGAATCCATAAAGCTTCTTTAGCTCTTCTACATAAAAGGGATGCTCCATATCTATAGAGTTGCTTGAATTTCTCATTAAAAATACCAATATATCAAAAGCCTATAGGTAATGCAATGGGTACTAACTGCCCACCCCTGTTGTCTGATCTATATCTGTTTTGAGAAAACGATCGATCCAAAGCCCGTTCCTTCTCAATCACCAAACGCTATATATACGATCTTCTCGCTGTGGATAATCGCCATGTATGACGCAGTGAAGGATATAGATCCACCTTCACTGGATTTGAAAGAAACTACAAATAACCCTAACAGCACATCATATTTAGCCCAACATCTAAAAAAAAAAGGCGGAATTTCTCCCTCGTCGACTTTACGACAAAGGAGATGATTACAATTTCGACATCATAAAATATCTCTTTCTGGACAGCTATATTCCAATGGGACCTCCATATAGCGTATACATATCACGCCTAGTGGCATTTGCTAGATCCTGTGTTAAATGTGACGATTTTACTCCACGTCACAAAACGTTATTGCAGAAATCTATAAAACAGGGCTATATCACCGAGTGCCTCCACTGACATTTTCTCAAATTTGGCGATACGTAGCGTGCAAGATCTATGGCGTTACATTTCGTAACTTGTGTCTAATTCCAGTTAACCCGGGGCTAGGCCCTATGTACCCATGTACTTCAAGATACTCATGGCGTTCATATGAACAGACACAATGAAAGCGTGACTGAAATACTCTGGATGACTACTTTACAACGAATATCATATGGATTAAGATTACTGATTAGCGATACGGATTTAATAGTTTTGGAACATCATGTCTTGTCGGCACCATTGAAAACTTTTGACCGCTCCTCGCTTGCGGAAACTAGCCTATGTTTATATATACTGCGATCGTTTTGTTTTGCTTTTTTTAAAATTTGGTGCTGATACTGTTATATGGAATGTGGAATAGGTCTTTGGATTATGGACGCGGAGATTCTTTAATGGACGACGGCTGAGTAATGAATGACGGACCGCACGCTCGAAATTACGTGGATGTTCCTGAAACTTTGCAGTAGTGGTGAGCATGATTCGAAGATGTGCACATGCCATGTGTGAGGTTATTTTTTAATATAGGGCGTTTTGGACTTTTCCGATCAATTACAATGATTATACATGCATCCGAGATGTGCACCAGCTACATGTATATTGGGATGAAATATATATGTGTTTAGATTCATGAAACGAGGAATTTCAATCTAGCTTTTCAATCAATTCTTGTATAACCACATAGTCATAAAGTTTTGCGTGGGTGTTTCTGAAATTGTGTAGGCTGCCTAAACGTGTTTCGAAGATGTGCACGTCGTATTTATGAGATGAACTATACAATTATGTATATTGCTTTCACCATCATAGTTAACAAGATTATGAAGGATAATCAGCCAGTTTCTATTGCAGCCAAATAGTGCTTTCATTTTACTAACCACATAGTCTCTGCTGAATTCTTGGATCTGAAGCGGAGGCACTCACATCTTCAAAGATATCCTTCTCATTCGATATCCGAGCTGTTCATTGTTGTTTGCAAAACATGCTTAGTATAGACTCTCTTGAATTAGGGTCAATTAGTACTGCCTGCTTCAAGCATAATTCGAAAAACACGAAAGGGTAATTTTGTCAGTATTGTGCCGCTCTCCGCATCTGGTGCAGGAGTTGAGTACAGGAAAAATGCACATGTTTGCAGTAGCGAAAAGTTCACTACATGCACTGCTAAATATGCTGTCCTAACTGACCGAGAAAGCGGACATCTCAGAGGTAACATCTCATTTTTTAACTAGAGATTCCGCTTTGACCCTTGAGTTGCCGCTCCGGCATGAAGCCTATACTGGTTGTTTTTTAAGCAAAAACATGCGTCTCCCCCAACTTCCCACCTTGCCTTGAGTGGGCACATAAGTTAAGGGAAAGTGCTACAAAATGAATGTAGCAATAAGTATCGTAAACAAAGCTGCGCATCTAAAAATATTGATTGCAAAGAGGCGATTTTCATTGTTGCAGTAACCCAGTGAGGAGTCGGGATTTATATAGCAACGAGTGGATTGCCGACATCTACAGCGTCCAACCAATGTGAAATACATGTAATTGTGAAGTATCAATTATTTCGAAACTGATCACATTATAGGAAAGATGCAAAACATACAAGAGCCATACCAATAGTATACATGCTGTACCGTATAGAAGTTTCATGCATCTGCCTTCAGTAGCTTCCAAGATATGGAGTGAACAAAAAATGGACAGACAGATAAGCACATTTTGCATGGACCCACGCAAGCACTAGCTCACACCAAAACCTAATTAGATCATAAGGCCATTTCAATGAAGCTTCCATCCAAGTTTGGTGAAATTTCATCCAGTAGTTCCCCACATATCTTGTAGACAAGAGTAGTCCTGTACATACATGTAACAAAGCTGGACATCAGAAACAGATGGATGCACGCAAACAAACCAAACCTAATCAGACGAGAAGGCCATCACGATAAATTGCCATCCAAGTTCGGGGAAATTCCATCCATTAGTTCTCCAGATATCTTACAGACATGGTCTGTCTATACATGTATAAGTAGATGGACAGACAGACAGACAACATACCCAGACGAACGCAATCATGCATACCGAATTCTAATCAGATGGGCCCATTGCAATGAAGCTTCCACCCAAGTTTGGCGAAATTCTGTGGGGTAGTTCTCCAGATATCTTGCAGACAAGGCTTGTAAAAACATGTACAAGTAGATTGATGGACGGATGGACAGGAACGAACGCTCGCACACACACCAAAATCGTGAAGACGAGGGGCTATCCCAATGAAGCTTCCATCCAAGTTTGGTGAAATTCCGTCGAGCAGTTCTCCAGATATCTTGCAGACAAGGTCTGTATATACATGAACAATTAGATGGACGGACGGACGATGGACATGGATAAATGCACACACACACCCGAACCTAATCAAATGAGGGGGCTATCTCAATGAACCTTCCGTCCATGTTTGCTGAAATTCTGTCCAGTAGTTCTTCAGATATCTTGCAGAAACATTTTTCAAAAGTGGAAGCCACGGCAGGGATTTATAAATCTCTTATTTTAAAAATATTCCTAGAGACAAGTTTCGTATAGAGTTCAAATAGGGCCGCTATATATTAGCTTATGCCGTAGCTTTTCGGATGGGTTTTTCTTCTTCAGTAGCCTGAAACAAGTCTGAATTTCTAATGGTAAAGCACTGGTTTTATACCCTCAAAAAGCAGCAAGATGTGGGAAAGAGGCTTGCAAAAAAATCCACAAAAAACAATAACTACCTCAACTGTTGGAAAGATGTGTTTTTAAGGTGACTACCTATGTCATATGTTTACTTTAGAATAATCTGAACATCCATAGTTGTATCCTGTGTGTGTAATCATTGTTTCTAAATGTTTGACAAGTACATGGACAGAGGGACGGACACCGAACATGGACGAATGCACACACAAACCAAACCTAATCAGATGAGAGGGCTATCCCAATAAAGCTTCCATCCAAGTTTGGTGAACTTCCGTCAAGCAGTTCTCAAGATATCTTGCACAAGTAGATGGACAGGCGGACGGACACCGGACACGGATGAATGCATGCACACATACACCAAAACCTGATCAAATGAGGGGGCTATCCCACTGAAGCTTCCATCCAAGTTTGGTGAAATTCCGTCCAGTAGTTCTCAAGATATCTTGCAGACAAGGCCTGTATAAAGTAGATGGACGGACGGACGGACGGACACCGGACACGGATGAATGCACGCACACACACCAAAACCTAATCAAATGAGGGGGCTATCCCACTGAAGCTTCCATCCAAGTTTGGTGAAATTTCGTCCAGTTGTTCTCAAGATATCTTGCAGACAATGCCTGTATATATATGTACAAATAGATGGACGGACGGACGGCCACCGGACACGGATGAACGCACGCACACACACCAAAACCTAATCAAATGAGGGGGCTATCCCACTGAAGCTTCCATCCAAGTTTGGTGAAATTTCGTCCAGTTGTTCTCAAGATATCTTGCAGACAATGCCTGTATATATATGTACAAATAGATGGACGGACGGACGGCCACCGGACACGGATGAACGCACGCACACACACCAAAACCTAATCAAATGAGGGGGCTATCCCAATGAAGCTTCCATCCAAGTTTGATGAAATTCTATCCAGTAGTTCTCAAGATATCTTGCAGACAAGGCAAGGAGACGGACAGACATCCATCCAGACAGACAGACAGACAGACAGACAGCGCAAACACTAGATGTCTCCCCCCAACATAGTTGGGGGAGATATAATTACATTACAAGCGTCTGGTTCGTCATTAATAATTTAGCCGTCGTCCATTAAAGAATATCCTCGTCAATAATCCAAAGACCCATTCCATATTCCATATAACACTATTAGCACCAACTTCAAAACGAAAATCATGGTATACATACATAGGCTAATTTCCTGCAAGAGAGAAGCGGTCAACAGTTTTTAATGATGCCGTCAAGACATCATGATGCTGCAAAAATATCAAATTCGTATCGCTGAACAGTATGCTTGATCAATATGATATATGTTGTAAAGTCGTTATCTGGAGCATGATGTATCTCAGTCAAGTCGTTATCTGGAGCATGATGTATCTCAGTCAAGTCGTTATCTGGAGCATGATGTATCTCAGTCAAGTCGTTATCTGGAGCATGATGTATCTCAGTCAAGTCGTTATCTGGAGCATGATGTATCTCAGTCAAGTCGTTATCTGGAGCATGATGTATCTCAGTCAAGTCGTTATCTGGAGCATGATGTATCTCAGTCAAGTCGTTATCTGGAGCATGATGTATCTCAGTCAAGTCGTTATCTGGAGCATGATGTATCTCAGTCAAGTCGTTATCTGGAGCATGATGTATCTCAGTCAAGTCGTTATCTGGAGCATGATGTATCTCAGTCAAGTCGTTATCTGGAGCATGATGTATCTCAGTCAAGTCGTTATCTGGAGCATGATGTATCTCAGTCAAGTCGTTATCTGGAGCATGATGTATCTCAGTCAAGTCGTTATCTGGAGCATGATGTATCTCAGTCAAGTCGTTATCTGGAGCATGATGTATCTCAGTCAAGTCGTTATCTGGAGCATGATGTATCTCAGTCAAGTCGTTATCTGGAGCATGATGTATCTCAGTCAAGCGTTGATTGTGAGTGTTCATCTGAACAATAGGACGATCTTGAAATACATAGGTTCATATGGCATCTTGCCCCGGGATAAGCGGAATTAGACACAAGTTAGTGAACTTACCGCCATAGATCTTGCACGCTACGCTCGTATTTTGCTATCAGCATGCGATATGTATCGCCAAATTTGAGAAACTTAGAGTGGAGGCGCTTGTTGCTATAACCCTGTTTCACAAATTTCTGCAATAATGTTTTGTGACGCTGATTAAAATCGTCACAGGTAACACAGGATCTAGCAAAATGGTACTATGTGTCTAAATAAGATGTGCCGCTACGGTCATTCAAACGTGACTCAAACTCCCTGACAGAGTAATATCGGCCAAATGATATGCCAGTTGACATAGGCCATATATCCTGTTATTGATTTGACTTCGAATATATTAATGCAGCAGCTATGAAGGGAACTAATTGAATATGATCCGCATCTTATCAATAGTTTGACCTGTACTTGTGATCATGGTGATTTGGGATCATTCTCGATGAGGTATTAGGGATAACTGAAGATAAAGAGAGGTATCGTCCGCACGTCACCGATAAATCACTGATAAGGAAAACAGTCACCAGTTCTGAATATTATACAAGCGGTACGGCCGAACCTCAGCGACACTCAACGTAATTTTTCATCGAAATCGGCGATAATCATCACAAGACAATAACGGAAAAACGCCGTCAGTCTGACTGACTGAATGGGGAAAGAGAAACTGATGACGATGGGGAAAGTCACATTGCACATAAAAGTCATCATCTTTGGCAATTTGAAAAAAATATAAAAATTGGGCATGATGTTGTTGACTTTATTGGAACATCGTTATCGAAGATTGTTCTAAGAGTTCATATGGCCACTGAATCCCAAGAAAGTAACCCCACGTGTATCTTCAAACAGAGAGAAAGTCATGTTCATCTTATTTTACTGCTTACTTTCGGCACTTGAATTAGGAGAGCAAATGTCGAAAGCAAAAAATCCATAGACAGACCTACGCTTTATACACGTGTCGTCAAATGTGGAAGATTGGGCAGAGGTTGATGGTATTACGGTCTGGAGTTAAGAATAAGGCATAAGATTCTACTCAACAAAAGCAAACCTTAACGTTTGAGCCCGTGGTTTCTCAAGGGCCAGGGATGCCACTTCACCAGAATTATTATATCTCAGCTATTCTAATTGTTCTCGTTCAAAATGACCGTGAAATGATTGGGCAAGCGTGGTAATTGAGTATGGTCATTCGCGTCTGGTACAATGACTTCCCTTCTGACAATGGGGTACTTTGTAATTTAATGTAACCAATAGATACAGAGACAATGGATCCAGTGTCTGACTATAGCTCATCTTCCTGAAAGGCAAACGACAAAACGACTTTTTAAAGTCTTATGAGGATTGCCAATAAAAGACAGCGATCCATCATCATTTGACATGTTGTCAAACGTGTTTGAACGTAATTGATGGGAGAAACATATTATATCGAATCTTTGCTCGTCTCTGTACAGAATTGTTATTAAAACAATATTTCTGGGGGTTTAAATCGAATACCAATGAAGGAAACGCTGCGAACACAATAGAACTGAAAAAAAGTATCATTCAAATTTGTCTATTAAAGGCCTGACGATAGATGCAGGAATAATTTGACTATCGCTCAGACTTATAGAACGAGTTCAAATGAATGTGGTAATAATGGCTTTAATTGAAATTGTAGTAAATGAACTGCTTCCTATATGGATTTCGCGGCCCATCAAATTTCACGTTACATTATTAGTTCGGTTAAGAACTTTACAAGTAATAATGGAATCCTGTTCCCTGTTTTATTACACGGGTTACTTTTTGTCACCTCGCCTGGACGATTCGAATTTTGAAGCATTAAGCATTATTGTTACTAGTTATACTCAGTTTGATAATTCTATCCTGTGATATCGACGCTTTTATCCGCATACATTGATTAATCCACAGAACGAACATGTTGAGAAATAAGCAGTTGAATCCGTGCTTCCAGTACCACCAGATTGCCCTTTCTACTATGCAGACATAACCGTGTGTATGAAGACCACATATTAGAGAATCTTATGAACAAACATGCCCCAGAACCAACAAAAACATGCCCTTGACCATTTTAAAACTTCCGACGACGCTGTTTGTCGCCATTTTTATACCTAATACACTGACCAAAAAAAGTTCCGTTTAAGGGAGTATTTTGCCCAACAGGCTAAATCTCCTGACAAAAGTGTCCAGTCAACTGCGAAATATGATCAATATCAACAACAGATTTATGTCTGACCCAACAGAACCTATTCATATGTATCACTGACCGTTAGATATTGAAGTAGGGCTTGGATTCAACGGTTAGATAATGTAAATTGCTCCCGCGGTTGAAGATTATGCTGGTGGTACCTCCACAAATTCAGCCGTATTCACTCCAAGTAAAAGATACCTGTTCAAGAACATCACCTATATCCACGTCATTCCCAATATCAGTCCGCTCCTGTATAAAGGATTGAAAAGGGTCCATTTATAATGTTTTACCACTACTCTGCATAACCCCCCGAGCAGAAGATCATGGGTAAATTCAAGATGGCGACCGCGTGGGGTACCAGAAAATTGATGTTTTTGTCGTATTTCTTCAAAATTTCTGCTTTTCCGCAATGAAAAGTGGGCAAAAACTTTTTTATTTCACACCACAATAATATTTATTAATTTATCATGCAGTTTTTGCTGAGAAATTGCATAAATAAAAAAATCGGAAAATCCGACCGAAAAACAAGCGCCTCGATATTTTCTCAGGAGAATCCCAGGAGGGCAACATGTGTGACGTCGACAAGTTATTTCAATCTTTCTCATTTTTGTAAACAAAAATTGCATTCAGTATATCTGAAATAAGATTTTAGGCTATCATTATGAATGAATTAAAAATAAAATAAATATTGTTTACCGATGACACGATACCGTGTGGACATTAAGAGCTATTCAAACGTTGAAATCGAACGATCAGTCGCTCCGTTGATTGACTGTTGCAGCCGACGACAAGTTGTACATTGCATTGTGATTGACAGATGGAGAGAAGAAATGTACATTCCTATGAGTCGGCTGGCTGTGGGCAAAAACCCCGCCTTACAATACCATCTCCTTTTCAACAAAAAAGTGATAAACGATAGTATAATCACCAAATATGTAACTGCGCCTCCACATTTGACTGCTAATTGAAGTTGTTGAACTGGCCCATGCATACAGCTGAGAAAAAGCCATATGTAATTGATTACAGTGGTCTCACGCGATGATTTCGTCCAAGATGAAATTAAAATTGTTCAGTCTAAAATTATCTCGCCATATTTGTCATAAAGTTTTCGCTTTTCGGCAGAATCTGGAAAACGCGTAGCGTTTTAGCTAGACACACGTCAATGCGATACTGAGCTCAAAATAATATACTTAATACCTCACCGGCAAACACTATTGTGCCGTCTGTGATAAAGCTTGAAATTGTCCTTGTTTGTCCAGTTCTGTTCATTGTTCTACCGCAAACATCACAAATAGTTGGCTCTTAAATTTCTCTGCTCTCTGTATTTAGGCTCCCTCACCAAAGGGTATTCGATGAAGACAACATCGAGGTTACCAGTCACGACATGATTGCATGGCTTCTACATGAAATCAGACGACTGACAATCCAGTTATACATGTATTCACCAGAAGAGTATTCTTCAAATCAAACTCTTTGGTCGCGTTCAAGTAGTTGAAAATTTTACCCGCTAGAGTACTGGCGTATTGGTATAAAATACATGACGGTTATGTTATAGTAAAGTAGTTTGGCGCGGTTTAGCGGACTTCATGGTCATTCAGAATTCTTGAATATTTGGCAGGTATTTTAGTTTCAAGAATATTCTATCCTGGGATGCTTTGGTGGATTGGACTGTACGATAAAGGCGATAGTACGCTGTATCGCGACACATGTTTGTGACATTTGATGGTATATTGCCTTCTGACGACGCCTTTTGAACATCCTTGTCTAACCTTTAAAATGTTGTCTACGGCAGTGAATACAAAACCGTACGCAAATTATTAACACTGTCGGGTAAATTATTCAGGCACACCAGGTATTATATACTAATGTGCTCATGAGTCCGAGTGTAGTTCTCGTGTAAATTACCCCCTTCAACTTAATATTCTTGTATTGTTTCATTTATAACTGATTTAACTGCATTTACATAGGCCATGTCTTTGAGTAAAGAATTATTGAATTTCCAGAACCCTTTTCCTCTTCGAAGATTTTCCAGTTTTATAGATATGCTAATCAATGAATGATCTGTTCGATAACTTGGTTGAATATTTGTATTATGCACACAATGCAGTATATCACGGAATATTAGGAAAAAGTTCAGCCGTGATTGTTTTATTGTGGTGGGCTGCCGGCAGGTATACCTCCGCATCTCCGGATAAAATTCTCGCCATGGATCCAATAAATCTGAAAGTTACTTGATTTCACAAACTTTCAGCCTAGATGTTGGATGGTTAATATTATTCAGCCATTCAGAATTCGGCGTATATAACACAAGGCTATTCTTTGGATAACAACTTCTTTATTGCTGTGGAGTTGACGTTTCGTTGAAGATACTTCCAACATTTTCAAAGCTAATAACTACATGTTTTTGATTGATTGAAATTGTAGTTTAAGGGCCGCTTTCCCTAGGGGTTTCGCAGCCCATCAACTCCATGTTTTATTTCAACTTCACGTTACATTTCTTAATTCATTTAAGAAGTTTACAAGCGCTGTATTTGAAATAAGGAAATAAATAAAATAAATAAATAAATAAGAAGGAGAGAGCGGTGGGAAATATAAAAAGAAGAGAAGAATTGACTATGTACAAGTTCGTCGGTCAGTTTCTGATTAAGTTATACTGGTAAAAATGTGTCCATGATTCCTTTGTCTTCGCACTCCTTCAAACACACAAAGCCGTCCATTAAAACCTGGGAGAACATAGGCGGGTTCTTCCAGAAATCTGTGCCTGTAAGAGTGCAATGATGAACTACATGGTACAGATGAGGGTAATTTATACAAATGAATAACAAGCACAAAAGATCACAAAATAATCAAAGCACAATAGGTGGTGCTTCATGAGCTAGTCATATCAGGTATATAAAAAATAATCTAAACAGTGAGTAATCTATTAATCCTATTAAGGCTTGTGTCGTTTGATGTGAATGGCTTCCTGTGGTCTTCTCTTTGTTTGGTCAGTCTGGTGGATAGACAGTTTGTGAATGTATTCCCAATTTATCTGGTCTCCTGGGTATTCTGTCAATTCGTCAGATATGGCTGATTTTCCATTTGTTTTATCGCTGGAGGCCTTGCGTTCCTTGATCTGGACGTCGAGGGTCGCATTGTTTCTCCTATTTAACTTCCCCAGCAGGAGCACTTACTTTTGTAGATAATTCATTTGGGCTCGGGAAGGTCGGTTGGTGGTAGACGTCCTGTAGCATTAAGGTGGTTTTATGGGATCTGCTACTGGTGAATACTGCTTCGATGATGGAGTCATTTGATGTGGTGACTGGTCTGCCCTATGTATGTAATGGAGATGAATACAGGGCTGGGGTATCGGGGAATTTGATTGTGTTGCTGGGGTTGCAGTGTCTTGATGATTCTGTGTACCATTTGTTTAGGGAACTTGTTGTGATGGGTGAAGACTGTCTTTATGTGGCTTATTTGACTGGGCAGGCTTTCCGTTGAATGTATATTTTTGGCTCTTCTGGATAAGGTGGATATGATGCCGGTTATAACTTGACATCGGTAATTGGATAGGTAATGGATATATTGGTCGGTGTGGGTGGGTGTCCTATAAACACTGTGTTACGTCTAAACGATGACAGAACAACGCAACAGAAAGGTTTGGGAAGTCGAGAATTAAAAATCAAATAGTTACATGTATGTACAATACTAAAATCATATAAAAATTAAGTTAGGTCAATAAATGTCAAATAAAGTCTTACTGTTCAATGTTATACCGGTATATCTCTCGAGAGTCCGTATCAGTGCCGAAATCGCGTTCCTGTATTTCTCTAGTCCACAACGCTCAGCCGTTGTCCAGTTTCTGTCAGTACAATTACGTGGATAAAACCGCATTCAAACACACAAGAGTAATCCAACAGGAATATATAATCCAGCAGTCAGTTATCTCAGTCAAAGGTAATGCCCAGTCATGCAACCAATAGAAGCCGTTCGAATCTCCTCCACGATCACTAAACTTCGAGCAATTTATACTCTATTGGGGCATTCGAGATAATTCTACCGAAACTAGAAGCTTCCACCGGTAGAGCAGTGACGTATGATTTAACCCAAATACAATTATAACAGCTACGAGAAAGTTCGACATAATTAACCCAGATAAACAAGTTAATGCCAGTTTGACATTCCAGAAACGTCCATAGTAAACAACTCTATGATAGTCTATATGTGCAGAGGGCACTCCAGTATAACTGCCGGCAATATCCGGGGCTCTTGATGCATGGACAG
This sequence comes from Hanleya hanleyi, assembly GCA_036873755.1. Lineage (NCBI taxonomy): Eukaryota > Metazoa > Mollusca > Polyplacophora > Lepidopleurida > Hanleyidae > Hanleya > Hanleya hanleyi. Next base: position 25,732 of record JAVTVY010013608.1, read on the forward strand.
ATGGCGTTGTGTACTAAAAACTCGTGTCATACGGGGCTGTTCGTAGAGCGGCCACTTGCAATCACAGAATTTTCGAGAAAACACTAGACGGATGACACATAATTCACTTACGATAAATCGGTCACGATTGCGAGAAAATTCTAGATCATAACCACAGAACAAAAGGTTAACAAGTCCACCTCAGTTCTACAATTCTAGAACTATCTTCAATGTCTAACTTTATATTGCAATACCATGACACTCCCCCTCTTAAAAGAAGAAATTTTCAAACTTGGAACTTTCTTGACAATTCAAAACATTATTACAAAACCAAATCTATATTACAACAGTAAAAAATGTTGACAAACTTATTTACATTATATGCGAGACAAACAATCAGCGATCAAATTGTCCTTACCCTTAATATGTTTGATTTCAATATTGTATTCTTGTAACACCAAACTCCATCTCAACAATCTTTGATTTTTGTTTTTCATCTTATTTATGAAAGCAAGTGGATTGTGATCACTGAATACAGTAATTGGCAACGATGAAGAAGTAACATAAACATCAAAATGTTGTAAAGCCAATATCATTGCCAAACATTCTTTCTCAATTGTAGAATAATTTCTCTGATGTTTGTCAAATTTACGTGAAAAATAACATATTGGGTGATCTACACCATCTATACCTTCTTGTAACAAAACGGCACCAGCAGCAACATCACTAGCATCTACAGCCAGTTTAAAAGGTGAATCAAAATCTGGTGCTGAAAGAACTGGCGCGCTCTTGAGTATGGCTTTCAGGATTTTAAAAGCTGATTCACATTCATCGGTCCAAACAAAAGTTACCCTCTTTCTTAAGAGTTGAGTTACAGGCTCAGTAATATCTGAAAAATTTGGACAACATTTCCTGTAGTAACCAGCCATACGCAAGAAACGCATCAGTTGTCTCTTACATGTTGGTCTTGGAAATAGCGAGATAGCGCTAACCTTAGCATATACAGGTTTTACCTGACCCTGATCTACAACATGACCCAAGAATGGCACACGTGCATTACAAGCGTCTAGTCCGTCATTCATAATCCAGCCGTCGTCCATTAGAGAATATCCGTGTCCATAATCCAAAGACCTATTCCATTTCCATATAACAGTATTAGCACCAAATTCAAAAAGACAAAAGTATACATAAACATAGGCTTGTTTCCTGCAAGAGAGAAGCGGTCTCTTGTCCAAATTCACTTTTTCCAAGGTTGACTGTCAGCATGGCGTCACTCAGCCGATTGAACAGTGCGCGAATTCTCTGTAGATGATCTTCCCATGTATCGCTGTAGACAATGACGTCATCAATGTAAGTCTCGCATCCTTCCTAACCGGAAGTAACACTGTTGATGAGACGCCGGAACGTGGCTGGAGAATTTTTCATTCCAAATGGCATACCTTTGTACTGGAACAGATCCTCCGGGGTGACGAATACTGATATCTCCTTCGCACGATCTGTCAGTGGAACTTGCCAAAATCCTTTCAGAAGATCAAACTTTGACACGAACTTGGCACTTTCCACTTGATCAATGCAATCGTCAATGCGTGGAATACGGAATGTGTCTGTTATGGTCAATGTGTTCATCTTTCTGTAGTCAGTACATATCCTGTAACTGCCATCCGGCTTTGGAACGAGGATGCAAGGTGAACTCCAGTTACTATTACTATTTCATTGTCCAATAAATATTAAATCTCCTTTGATCAGGTAGTTTTGTTTAAACTGATTCAAACGATATGGGTGCTGCTTCACTGGATTAGAATATGCGACATCGACGTCATGTGAAATTGTATCAGTCCGAGTAGGAATGTCGGGAAACAAATGTTCATATTGACTGAGCAGATTTCGAAGTTCTTCCTGACGCGCTGGCTCGAGATGACACAACTTGGAATCCAAATTAAGTAGAATGTCAGAGTTCTGTAATTTCGCCGCTATCATGGGCTCTTCACAAGTTTCATTCGTATCAGGGTCAGAACTAACAACACTTACAGGATGGACAGTACTATTAGTGCTATCTCTGTCTATGTATAACTTTAACATATTTACATGGCATAACTGTTTGCTTTTACGCCTGTCAGGAGTCTGAATTACATAATTAAGGTCACTTTTCAATGACATAAGGACCATAATATCTAGACTTAAGTGGATTATTAGGAATAGGCAGAAAAGCCAGAACCTTCTCACCAGGTTTGAAACTTCGTTTAAGGCCATGTTTATCATAGGTCATTTTCATACCTTTTTGAGCTGACTTTAAATTCGACATGGCCAAATCACGTGCTTTGGTCAACCTGGTGCGAAAGTCTGACACATATTATAAGAGACTACATGAGTCAAGATAACTTTCTCGGAACTTTTCCTTTAGCAGTTTTAGGGGTCCTCTAACTGTATGACCAAAGACTAATTCAAGTGGACTGAAGCCTAAAGACTCTTGAACAGACTCTCTAACAGCAAACAATAACAAATGTATGCCTTCATCCCAGTCTTTCTCAGTGTCAAAACAATAAGTCCTAATCATGTTCTTTAATGTCTGGTGGAATCTTTATAATGCGCCTTGGCTTTCTGGGTGGTATGCAGATGATTTGTACTGCTTTATTCCCAATTCATGCATGACTTGTTGAAAGATACCTGACATGAAATTAGATCCCTGATCAGAATGAACAGACTGGGGTAGCCCGACAAGTGTAAAAAACTTAACTAAGGCCTTAACAATAGTTTTGTCTTAATATTCCGTAAAGGAATGGCCTCAGGGAACCTGGTTGAAGCACACATGATTGTTAACATGTATTGATTGCCTGACTTTGTTTTTGGTAATGGACCGACACAATCTATAATCACCCTACTAAAGGTTTCCCCAAATGCAGGGATTGGTTCTAGAGGGGCCTTTGGTATGGTTTGGTTTGGTTTTCCTACCATTTGACATGTGTGGCATGACCTACAAAATTCAACAACATCTTTCTTTAAATTTGTTCAATAGAAATGATTTAGAATTTTGTAGAATGTTTTGTTAACACCTAAATGACCCGAAAGAGGTGTTTCATGGGCTAGTCTGAGGATATCTAAACGATATGACTTTGGTGTCACAATCTGATACTTAACTACCCACTCATCATCAAGTGGCACATCTGGCGGTCGCCATTTGCGCATAAGAACACCATTCTCACAAAAGTAACACACAGGCTCTTGAGTTACATCGCACTCATCAACTGCCCTGTTAAACAACTTGGAAATGTCCTTGTCATTATGCTGTTCGTTAACCAGCTGTGATTTTGAAATTTTGTCATTAGAACATTCCAATTTGCTATCAAAATGTGGCTTATCAGCCTCACCATTTAAACACACAAAGGTGTCGGCCAAACAAACGTCATCGCCGACGTCATCTTTAAGAGACTTTACAGACTCCTCAGCCAATTTACTCATGGCTCTAGTAACTGCAAAAGCAGGTTACAAACTTTGAATTTCGTCAAACAAGGCTTGTCAGTTACAATCGGGTTAACCCCAACCTTATCTCCCGCAAGATCATTGCCAAGAAGTAACTGAACATCCTCAAATGGCAAACTACCTTTAATACCCACCGTAACAGGTCCAGAAATCAAGTCGGAAGACAGATGAATGTTATGGAGCGGAACGGGTGTGTAATTTACAGAATCTACCCTTTTAATCAGGACATTACTGCCTGCAGATGAAGAATCAGAAAAAGGCAAAATATCTGCCAACAAAAGAGACTGGGACGCGCCCGTATCTCGCAAAATCTTCACAGGAGTAGCATTAGAAAAATCACTTGAAAGTGATACAATTACAACACATATAAGGGAGAAAAACCTTTGTGGATGAATGATTCAAAAATCTCCATAACAGGATTTGAAAAACTGTCAACCTTATCCTTGATAGAACTAATAGGAACAGTGTCCTTGGCCATCTTAATGTCATATACATTATGAACGTCACTAACCTGCTTGAGTACATATCTTGAAGTGAGGAAACCACTAGGCTTTTGAAAGGCTTGATCTTGTTGTCTTCTTTTCAATTTTAAACAATTCGCCAGCAAGTGGCCGTCCCCCATACAGTAGGTGCAAACGGGAGACTTGATTTGAGTGTTATAAGTGTGTGACTGAGACTTTGTGTTTGACCTTTGACCTATGTAACTGGGGTTAAAAGTTTTAGGCCTTGAGAAAGAACTGGATTTGTTATCCGAGATGTTAGACTGGAATGAACTTGGCTTAACAGCATTGACAAATGATAATTTGTGTGTCAGAGCGTATTCATCAGCAAATCTGTTCATTTGAACGAGCAAATTCTACATGAGTCTGAGAGTTTTCTTTTTCACAACTACGAAACTTTTGTCTATATGCTTCAGGAACTATTTCATAAACTTTGAGGATTAAATCCTTCACTCTATCATAATTCGATGCTTGCTCCACCGTCAATTGAGTGTAAATGTCCCTTGCCTTTCCGATCAAAATACTTTGAAGAAGTAAACTCCAATTTTCTTTCGGCCTGTTTAAATTTTCAGCAATTTTCTCAAATTGCAGAAAATATTGATCAGCTTCTTTTTCCTGAAATGGTGGGAGGAGACGTATTTGACGAGCTGCATCAAATTTTGATTGTAATTCTACAGGTGCATGTGGAGGAGGACTTGTTCGTGACTGTAATTCCATCTGCTTCAATTCTAACTGAAACTGTCTTTCTTCTTCTTTCTCTCTTTCCTCTTTTTCTAACTCTAATTTCTTTAATTCCAGTTGATTTTGCAATTCTAATTTCTTTATTTCCAAATAATCAGCTGTTTCCTCAGTTAAATCAAAATCACTTTCATCCCAAAGTTGTTTGGCAACAAAATGTTTAATAATGAGTTTCTTAATTTCTTGCTTTCTCCAAGATGTTTTAACTTTAATTTGTAGGAATTTACACAGCGCGAACAAATCTTCTTTGCGTAGTTCGTCAAATTCCTCCTGACTAGGGTTTGAAGCAAACTGAGCTGGGTCAAATGACATACTGATAATATACTACTAGTCGACTTCGCAAATTCAGACAATGTATCAATTTAGAACCCTGTTGCAAAGCTGGAATGTAAACAAAGCTCGCGGACAAGCCCCCAATTTCTGGTACGTCTAAACGATAACAGAGCAACGCAACAGAAATATTTGAAATATTGAATTAAAAATCAAATATTTATTTACAATACTAAGATCATAATCAAATTAAATTAGGTCAATACAGCAAATAAATGTCAAATAAAATCTTACTGTTCAATGTTACACCGGTATATCTCTCAGAGTCCTATCAACGTGCTAATCTCTATACAGTCCGTGCCGAAATCGCGTTCCTGTATTTCTCTAGTCCACAACGCTCAGCTGTTGTCCAGTTTCCGTCAGTACAATTACGTGGATAAAACCGCAGTCAAACACACAACACCAGCAGTCAGTTATCTCAGTCAAAGGTAATGTCCAGCTATGCACCCAATAGAAGCCGTTCGAATCTCCTCCACGATCACTAAACTTCGAGCAATTTATACTCTATTGGGGCATTCGAGATAATTATACCGAAACTAGAAGCTTCCACCGGTAGAGCAGTGACGTATGATTTGACCCAAATACAATTATAACAGCTACGAGAAAGTTCGACATAATTAACCCAGATAAACAAGTTAATGCCAGTTTGACATTCCAGAAGCGTCCATAGTAAACAACTCTATGACAGTCTATATGTGCAGAGGGCACTCCAGTATAACTGCCGGCAATATCCGTGGCTCTTGATGCAAGATGGCGTTGTGTACTAAGGAGTCACGTCCAATTAATCGAGGCACTTTCTCGATGCCTTCGAGATGGATCGAGAAATTTCTCGGCTGAAACCGGAAGGGCAGAACCGGGATCCCTGGCGACGTCTCCCGGTTTGCTCCCGGTTTTATCTCGATCGAAACGTCCTGGTTTTCGAGACGGATAAGAAATTGAGCGGTAATCTCGAAGGGGGTCCCGGTTTCCAAATGTCCGTGTTTTGTTGCCGTTATTTGGGCTATCTTAACTGCTCATGGGGTTTATAGAGTTTAGTGTGGGTATAATATTTTGGGGGCGCTCGTCGTATACACATATCTCGGCAAAATAGAATTCAGACAGCAGATTTTTCAAATCGATATATCTATGCCCTGATGTCTCCTGAATCCAATTGAGCAAAATTTTCCTTTATCTATATATAAATTATGAATATATAATTGAATGATCTTCTCTCACATCGATCAATGGTTGCATATCTGACAAGTATACGTCGCGGAATAAATGACACATCAACTGGATATGATCTGAATAATAATGATATGAAATCATACGTTATTTATTGTTCTGTAAGCGTTATTTATTGCTCTGTAAACTTTTTGGGGGCAAAACATGGATCGTTTCAACCGACAATTGAAAGCAATGTTAAATGTTTGACCAGTGTATTAATTTGTTATATAATTTGGAATTATTCGTTGCAGATTCTATTTTATTTTGAGAATTACTGTCTTGTGATATAGTTCAAGTATATCAACAAAGTTTATTTCTGACATAACCTTGCATGGAAGTGGTTAGCGGAAATACAGACAATCGGAACTGGAGATGTTGATAAGTCACACCACAGTCGGTCTGTGAAAAACCGTCGGCTTGAAAAACAGCTAAGGGAGAGGGTTTAATTTCTTTGAAAGAAAATACTTAAACAACACTGTTGGCGGGACTTGATAATATACTCACGTTATATTATTTATTGCCGACTTCATGTGTCTAGAAAATTAACCAAATAACGAAGCAATTACCGGTTATTTCAGAGAGCAATCACGCTTTATACCAAACGTTTACATACATATTACTATAAAAGATACCGCGCGTTGTCTGTGTGAAAGGCTGATTTATGATTATATTCTCCGGTTTTCCGTGAATTACCAGACGTTCATGTGGTCTTGATAGCCACTATATTTCTAAATACGGGGGAAATCTCTGACAATAAAGATCCCCTCTTCTGATATACTCTCAGAGAAACATATGGAACTTTATTCTAGACTTGCGGAATTTATTTCAATGCGCAGTTCTTGAATGGTATCTCACAAAGTGATTCAAATTCAAAAAACAGGCTCGAAATAGTCGCTGAATAGTAATGAGCCAGCTTATACAATTTCAATTGTAGATGTTTCTTTCCATTCATGATGTGTAGAGAAATTGTGCTGTCAGACCAAGCATGCCTCTACCGATCTCTGGACGGAATACCACAATAATATTAAATTATTCCTTTTCAATCTAAATCATTATTCGTGTCTAAATGCATATGTACTCGTCGAGCTTAATCTCGCTGCCACAGAGTATAAATATATAAATAGGACGAGCATACACCTTCCGAATGGTTCAAACTTTCATTTGATGGTATCTCGATTCCATTCTCGAAGCATGTCAAGTTATTTCGAGGGGGATCGAGATGGTCTTGTGCTTCGAGAGAAAACCGTGAGCAAACCGGGACAACAATCGGTAGAGATATTTATCGGTTTTACCCGTTTATCGAGAAACCGTCTCGATCGCTTGGACGTGACCCCTAAAAACTCGTGTCATACGGGACTGTTCGTAGAGCGGCCATTTGCAATCACAGAATCTTCGAGAAAACACTAGACGGATCGGTCACGATTACGAGAAAATTCTAGATCATAACCACAGAACAGAAGGTTAACAAGTCCACCTCAGTTCTACAATTCTAGAACTATCTTCAGTGTCTAACTTTATAATGCAATACCATGACACTCCCCCTCTTAAAAGAAGAAATTTTCAAACTTGGAACTTTCTTGACAATTCAAAACATTATTACAAAACCAAATCTATATTACAACAGTAAAAATGTTGACAAACATATTTACATTATATGCGAGACAAACAATCAGCGATCAAATTGTCCTTACCCTTAATATGTTTGATTTCAATATTGTATTCTTGTAACACCAAACTCCATCCCGGCAATCTTTGATTTTTATTTTCATCTTACTTATGAAAACAAGTGGATTGTGATCACTGAATACAGTAATTGGCAACGATGAAGAAGTAACATAAACATCAAAATGTTGTAAAGCCAATATCATTGCCAAACATTCTTTCTCAATTGTAGAATAATTTCTCTGATTTTTGTCAACGTGAAAAGTATTGGGTGATCTACACCATCTATACCTTCTTGTAACAAAACAGCACACCAGCAGCACCAGCATCACTAGCATCTACAGCCAGTTTAAAAAGTGAACCAAAATCTGGTGCTGAAAGAACTGGCGCGCTCTTGAGTATGGCTTTCAGTTTTTCAAAAGCTGATTCACATTCATCGGTCCAAACAAAAGTTACCCTCTTTCTTAAGAGCCGAGTTAAAGGTTCAGTAATATCTGAAAAATTTGGCCAACATTTCCTGTAGTAACCAGCCATACCCAAGAAACGCACCAGTTGTCTCTTACATGTTGGTCTTCGAAATAGCGAGATAGCACTGACCTTAGCATCTACAGGCTTTACCTGACCCTGACCTACAACATGATCCAAGAATGTCACACGTGCATGTCCAAATTCACTTTTTCCAAGGTTGAATGTCAGCTTGGCGTCACTCAGCGGATTGAACAGTGCGCGAATTCTCTGTAGATGATCTTCCCATGTATCGCTGTGGACAATGACGTCATCAATGTAAGTCTCGCATCCTTCCAAACCGGAAGTAACACGGTTGATGAGACGCTGGAACGTGGCCGGAGAATTTTTCATTCCCAATGGCATAACTTTGTACTGGAACAGACCCTCCAGAGTGACGAATGCTGATATCTCCTTCGCACGATCTGCCAGTGGAACTTGCCAAAATCCTTTCAGAAGATCAAACTTTGACACGAACTTGGCACTTTCCACTTGATCAATGCAATCGTCAATGCGTGGAATACGGAATGTGTCTGTTTTGGTCAATGTGTTCACCTTTCTGTAGTCAGTACACATCCTGTAACTGCTATCCGGCTTTGGAACGAGGATGCAAGGTGAACTCCAGTTACTATTACTATTTCATTGTCCAATAGATATTAAATCCATTTTTTTTTCAGGTAGTTTTGTTTAAAGTGATTCAAACGATATGGGTGCTGCTTCACTGGATTAGAATCTCCGACATCGACGTCATGTGAAATTGTATCAGTCCGAGTAGGAATGTCGGGAAACAAATGTTCATATTGACTGAGCAGATTTCGAAGTTCTTCCTGACGCGCTGGCTCGAGATGACACAACTTGGAATCCAAATTAAGTAGAATGTCAGAGTTCTGTAATTTCGCCGCTATCATGGGCTCTTCACAAGTTTCATTAGTATCAGGGTCAGAACTAACAACACTTACAGGATGGACAGTACTATTAGTGCTATCTCTGTCTATGTATAACTTTAACATATTTACATGGCATAACTGTTTGCTTTTACGCCTGTCAGGAGTCTGAATTACATAATTAAGGTCACTTAGTTTCTTTTCAATGACATAAGGACCATAATATCTAGCCGTAAGTGGATTACCAGGAATAGGCAGAAAAGCCAGAACCTTCTCACCCGGTTTGAAACTTCGTTTAAGGCCATGTTTATCATAGATCATTTTCATACCTTTTTGAGCTGACTTTACATTTGACATGGCCAAATCACGTGCTTTGGTCAACCTGGTGCGAAAGTCTGACACATATTATAAGAGACTACATGAGTCAAGATAACTTTCTCGGAACTTTTCCTTTAGCAGTTTAAGGGGTCCTCTAACTGTATGACCAAAGACTAATTCAAGTGGACTGAAGCCTAAAGACTCTTGAACAGACTCTCTAACAGCAAACAATAACAAATGTATGCCTTCATCCCAGTCTTTCTCAGTGTCAAAACAATAAGTCCCAATCATGTTCTTTAATGTCTGGTGGAATCTTTATAATGCGCCTTGGCTTTCTGGGTGATATGCAGATGATTTGTACTGCTTTATTCCTAATTCATGCATGACTTGTTGAAAGATACCTGACATGAAATTAGATCCCTGATCAGACTGAACAGACTGGGGTACACCGACAAGTGTGAAAAACTTAACTAAGGCCTTAACAATGGTTTTTGTCTTAATATTCCGTAAAGGAATGGCCTCAGGGAACCTGGTTGAAGCACACATGATTGTTAACATGTATTGATTGCCTGACTTTGTTTTTGGTAATGGACCGACACAATCTATAATCACCCTACTAAAGGCTTCCCCAAATGCAAGGATTGGTTCTAGAGGGGCCTTTGGTATGGTTTGGTTTGGTTTTCCTACCATTTGACATGTGTGGCATGACCTACAAAATTCAACAACATCTTTTTTTAAATTTGGCCAATAGAAATGATTTAGAATTTTGTAGTATGTTTTGTTAACACCTAAATGGCCCGAAAGAGGTGTCCCATGGGCTAGTCTGAGGATATCTAAACGATATGACTTTGGTATCACAATCTGATACTTAACTGCCCACTCATCATCAGGTGACACATTTGGCGGTCGCCATTTGCGCATAAGAACACCATTCTCACAAAAGTAACACACAGACTCTTGAGTTACATCGCACTCATCAACTGCCCTATTAAACAACTTGGAAATGTCTTTGTCACTATGCTGTTCGTTAACCAGCTGTGATTTTGAAATTTTGTCATTAGAACATTCCAATTCGCAATCAAAATGTGGCTTATCAGCCTCACCATTTAAACACCCAAAGGTGTCGGCCAAACAAACCTCATCGATGACATCATCTTTAAGAGACTTTTCAGAATCCTCAGCCAATTTACTCATGGCTCTAGTAACTGCACAAGCAGGCTACAAACTTTGAATTCCGTCTTCAACTGGATCATGAATCTGATCCAAACAAGGCTTGTCAATTACAATCGGGTTAACCCCAACCTTATCTCCCGCAAGGTCATTGCCAAGAAGTAACTGAACACCCTCAAATGGCAAACTACCTTTAATATCCACCGTAACAGGTCCAGAAATCAAGTCGGAATTACAAGCGTCTAGTCCGTCATTCATAATCCAGATGAATGTTTTGGAGTGGAACGGGTGTGTAATTTACAGAATCTACCCTTTTAATCAGGACATTACTGCCTGCAGATGAAGAATCAGAAAACGGCAAAATATCTGCCAACAAAAGAGACTGGGAAGCGACCGTATCTCGCAAAATCTTCACAGGAGTAGCATTAGAAAAATCACTTGAAAGTGATACAAAACCTTGTGGATAAATGATTCAAAAATCTCCATAACAGGATTTGAAAAACTGTCAAACTTATCCTTGATAGAACGAATAGGAACAGTGTCCTTGGCCATCTTAATGTCATATACATTATGAACGTCACTAACCTGCTGGGGTACAGATCTTGAAGTGAGGAAACCACTAGGCTTTTGAAAGGCTTGATCTTGTTGTCTTCTTTTCAATTTAAAACAATTCGCCATCAAGTGGCCGTTCCTCTTACAGTAGGTGTAAACGGGAGACTTGATTTGAGTGCTATAAGTGTGTGACTTGATCAACGTCACAAAACATTGTTGCAGAAACTTATAAAACAGGGCTATTCCACCAAGCGCCTCCACTCAAAGTTTCTCAAATTTGGCGATACATATCGCATGCTGATAGCAAAATACGAACGTAGCGTGCAAGATCTATGGCGCTACGTTTCGTAATTTGTGTCTAATTCCGCTTAACCCGGGGCTAGGGGCCGTATGAACCCATGTACTTCAAGATCCTCATGGTACTCATATGAACAGTCACAATCAAAGCGTGACTGAGATACATCATTCTTTAGATGACGACTTTACAACGAATATTATGGATTAAGAATACTGATCAGCGATACGGATTTGATATTTTTGGAACATCATGATGTCTTGCCGGCATCATTGAAAACTGTTGACCGCTTCTGTCTTGCAGGAAACAAGCCTATGTTTATGTATGCAATGATTGTCTTTTTGAATTTGGTGATAATACTGTTATATGGAATATGGAATAGGTCTTTGGATTATGGACGCGGATATTCTCTAATTGACGACGGCTGGATTATGAATGACGGACTAGACGCTTGTAATTGAGACTTTGTGTTTGACCTTTGACCTTTGTAACTGGGGGTAAACGTTTTAGGCCTTGAGAAAGAACTGGATTTGTTGTCTGTGATGTTAGACTGGAATGAACTTAGCTTAACAGCATTGACAAATGATAATTTGTGTGTCAGAGCGCATTCATCAGCAAATCGGGCTGCTTCGTCTAAAGTGTTGCCATTCCTTTCATCGAGAAATGTTCTAATATCACAATGAATACACCTTTTAAATTCCTCTACTAGCATAAGCTGTCTAAGATTTCCAAAGTTGTTGTCAATTTTAACCGAAGCACACCACAAATAACTGTTCTTTTGAACGAGCAAATTCTACATGAGTCTGAGAGTTTTCTTTTTCACAACTACGAAACTTTTGTCTATATGCTTCAGGAACTAATTCATAACCTTTGAGGATTAAATCCTTCACTCTATCATAATTCGATGCTTGCTCTACCGTCAGTTGAGTGTAAATGTCCCTTGCCTTTCCGATCAAAACACTTTGAAGAAGTAAACTCCAATTTTCTTTCGGCCAGTTTGAATTTTCAGCAATTTTCTCAAAATGCAGAAAATATTGATCAATTTCTTTTTCCTGAAATGGTGGGAGGAGACGTATTTGACGAGGTGCATCAAATTTTGATTGCGATTCTACAGGTGCATGTGTAGGAGGACTTGTTCGTGACTGTAATTCCATATGTTTCAATTCTAACTGAAACTGTCTTTCTTTCTCTTTCTCTCTTTCCTCTTTTTCTAACTCTAATTTCTTTAATTCCAGTTGATTTTGCAATTCTAACTTCTTTATTTCCAAATAATCAGCTGTTTCCTCAGTTAAATCAAAATCACTTTCATCCCAAAGTTGTTTGCCAACAAAATGTTTAATAATGAGTTTCTTAATTTCTTGCTTTCTCCAAGATGTTTTAACTTTAATTTGTAGGAATTTACACAGCGCGAACAAATCCTCTTTGCGTAGTTCGTCAAATTCCTCCTGACTAGGGTTTGAAGCAAACTGAGCTGGGTCAAATGACATACTGATAATACACTACTAGTCGACTTCGCAAATTCAGACAATGTATCAATTTAGAACTATGTTGCAAAGCTGGAATGTAAACAAAGCTCGCGGACAGGCCCCCAATTTCTGTTACGTCTGAACGATAACAGAACAACGCAACAGAATTATTTGGGAAGTCGAGAATTAAAAATCAAATATTTATTTACAATACTAAGATCATAATCAAATTAAATTAGGTCAATACAGCAAATAAATGTCAAATAAAGTCTTACTGTTCAATGTTATACCGGTATATCTCTCAGAGTTCGTATCAACCTGCTAATCTCTATACAGTCCGTGCCGAAATCGTGTTCCTGTATTTCTCTAGTCCACAACGCTCAGCTGTTGTCCAGTTTCCGTCAGCACAATTACGTGGATAAAACCGCAGTCAAACACACAAGAGTAATCCAACAGGAATATATAATCCAGCAGTCAGTTATCTCAGTCAAAGGTAATGTCCAGCTATGCACCCAATAGAAGCCGTTCGAATCTCCTCCACGATCACTAAACTTCGAGCAATTTATACTCTATTGAGGCATTCGAGATAATTCTACCGAAACTAGAAGCTTCCACCGGTAGAGCAGTGACGTATAATTTAACCCAAATACAATTATAACAGCTACGAGAAAGTTCGACATAAGTAACCCAGATAAACAAATTAATGCCAGGTTGACATTCCAGATGCGTCCATAGTAAACAACTCTATGACAGTCTATTTGTGCAGAGGGCGCTCCAGTATAACTGCCGGCAATATCCGGGGCTCTTGATGCATGGACAGATGGCGTTGTGTACTAAAAACTCGGGTCATACAGGGCTGTTTCTAGAGCGGCCATTTGCAATCACAGAATCTTCGAGAAAATACTAGACGGATGACACATAATTCACTTACAATAAATCGGTCACGATTACGAGAAAATTCTATATCATAACCACAGAACAGAAGGTTAACAAGTCCACCTCAGTTCTACAATTCTAGAACTATCTTCAGTGTCTAACTTTATACTGCAATACCATGACAACTGATTTTGAGGGTATTGTTCTGCCTGTGGACTAGGACGTCTAGGAAGGGAAGTTTGTTGTCGTCTTCTGTCTCGATGGTGAATTTCATTCTTGGATGTTGTGCATTCGGGTGGTTGAGAAGGATGGTAGGGTCATCACCGTCTTGAAGAATGGAACAAACGTCATTAATTTTTCTGTACCAGTAGTCCTCCCCATCCCCAACTCGGGCGGAATGGTCAGTTACGACGTGGTAAACTTCTTTACCGATATCTCTAGAGAACGGGTCATGGACACCATCAGGAAAAGAGTCACAGAATCCCGATCACCTTGACAACCTCTCTAACTATTGACAGCATGATGAAATTAGTTGAATCCTGTATCAACTCCACCTACTTCACATGGGGCGACCAGTTCTGTGAGCAGGTACATGGATTAACTATGGGATCCCCTCTATCTCCGGTGATCACTGAAATATACATGACCGAACTGGAAGAAACCAGAAACCTATCAAGCGGTTGTGTTGGCACAGAACAGTGGATGACGTTTTTTTCATTCTTCAAGACAGTGATGAAACTACCATCCTTCTCCACCACATGAATGCCCAACATCCAAGAATGAAATGTTACATGGGAGAAACCATGCGACTCCTCAACGTCCGTATCAAGGAACAGAAGGCCTCTAACGATAAAACAAAAGGAAAATCAGCCATTTCTGCCCACTTGACGGAACACTCAGGACACCAGATAAATCGGGAATACATTCACAAACTCTCTATCCGCCAGGCTGACCAAACAAAGAGAAGACTACAGTAAGCCATTCACATCAAAAGACACAAGCCCGCAATCATCCGAGACAGTGGACAGTTTGTACCGAGTGCCTACGACAGCCTCATTAGCTTAGATGGAAATTATCGCCGTGACCGTTAATCTTTATAGACTTCTCGTGTTATGCTATTTATCCATGTGTTTATCAATTGTATAATCCTTACACATTGTGTTATTATTTCGTTACTTTTAACTACGCAGCTACTTCAGATTTAATTCGCAATCACCTATTGTCTATATCTGGTTAAGAAGATTAATAGATTACCATAGACCTACTCACTGTTTATGTTATTCTTTATATACCTGACATGACCAGCTCAAGAAGCACATATTGTGCTTTGAATATTTTTGTGATATTTTGTTCTTGTTATTCATTTGTATAAATTACCCTCATCTGTACCATGTAGTTTATTAGCTTTGAACAACTTGGAAGTATCTCCAACGAAACGTCACCTCCACAGCAATAAAGAAGTTGTTATCCAACGAATAGCCTTGTGGTTAACATTAGCATAATTGCAAGTGTCTTTTAGCGGATCTTGGACCAAGTTCCAATCACAAATAAAAACATGTTGGCAACTCCATTCTTCTGTCACTGAGTATGCTCAAAGAAATTGATATCATCTTTATTGGGGAAATATATGGAAGCGAGAGTGAATGACAGATCTGGAGTTTTAATTTTCAACATCAAATCCTACTGTTATTCCAGATTCAGCTGCCATTTAATGGAAGGAGAGAGCTTTTGCATCTGGTTTGGATTACAAGATTTTGTATGGTGAAAAGCTAACATGCGCATGAACAATAATATAATATCAAACGTATTTCAACTAAATTATTACAGTATGCCATCGTGTTTTGGATGATTGTGTGTATCACAATCACAAAAAGTTTCTCAGGGATAGAGGTATTTGTCTTCCAACCAATCATAACGACATACCAAAAATATACTGGACTTCCAAAATGCATAAATCACCATACAAATCTAGATTCATAGCTGGTTCTAGAAGCTGCACCACCACACTTCTTTCAACCCTATTAACGAGGGCCCTTCAGGAGGTAAAAGCATTTTGGGAAAGGTATTGCGCCACTATTTCTAAGAACTCTGGCGTTGAATGTATGTGGATATTGAAAAACTCAAAATGTCTTACGGAAGAACTTGATGCTAAAGGTCACATACCGTACAGACATGTATCCACATGGGATTTCTCGACTCTATACTACAATCCCTCATCAGGACCTTATTGACCGTATAAGTTCATTAATAGTATCTGTGTTCAAGAAAACTGATCGTAGATATATTAATGTCGGAAGCCAAAAAGCATTCTTTAGCTCGACTACATACAAGAGATATCATTCATGGGATGTTTCTTTGTTTATAGAATTGCTTGAATTTCTCATTAAAAATATCTATGTAAAATTTGGCAACACAATATATCAGCAGCATATAGGTATTCCAATGGGTACTAATTCTGCACCCCTGTTGGCTGACCTATATCTGTTCTCTTATGAATATGACTATATGCAGGCGCTTTCAAAAACCGATCCATTCAAAGCCCGTTCCTTCTCATTCACCAAACGCTATATAGACGATCTTCTCGCTGTGGATAATCGCTATATAAATGACGCAGTGAAGGATATATATCCACCTTCACTGGATTTGAAGGAAACTACAGATAGCCCTACAGGCACATCTTATTTAGATCTCTATCTCTATAAAAATGAAGCGGGCATTCTCTCTCGTCGACTTTATGACAAAAGAGATGATTACAATTTCGACATCGTAAACTATCCCTTTCTGGATAGTAATATTCCAGTGGGACCTGCATATGGCGTATACATATCTCGCTTAGTAGCATTTGCTAGATCCTGTGTTAAATGTGATGATTTTAATCAACGTCACAAAACATTGTTGCAGAAACTTATAAAACAGGGCTATTCCCCCAAGCGCCTCCACTCAAAGTTTCTCAAATTTGGCGATACATATCGCATGCTGATAGCAAAATACGAACGTAGCGTGCAAGATCTATGGCGCTACGTTTCGTAACTTGTGTCTAATTCCGCTTAACCCGGGGCTAGGGGCCGTATGAACCCATGTACCTCAAGATCCTCATGGTACTCATATGAACAGTCACAATCAAAGCGTGACAGATACATCATTCTTTAGATGACGACTTTACAACGAATATTATGGATTAAGAATACTGATCAGCGATACGGATTTGATATTTTTGGAACATCATGATGTCTTGCCGGCATCATTGAAAACTGTTGACCGCTTCTCTCTTGCAGGAAACAAGCCTATGTTTATGTATGCAATGATTGTCTTTTTGAATTTGGTGATAATACTGTTATATGGAATATGGAATAGGTCTTTGGATTATGGACGCGGATATTCTCTAATGGACGACGGCTGGATTATGAATGACGGACTAGACGCTTGTAATTTATATGTTGACTTCAACAGCAATAACCTGTTACAGAAATACTTGCTATGTCATTTCATTATAGGTGTATGTGACTAAGAAAACGATTCAGGCACAAATACCTCTCTGGAATGCAAGTTCCCGGTATTATATGCCCACGGTTATATACTCGCAGACTCACGATAGAAAGATATAACCATACTTCACGGTTGAGCAGACAGTCAATCTTACGCAAACTGACATCAATTTACACTGGTGACAAAATTAGTACATTACGTCAGGTGTTATCAGATTGTAAGGCTAAGACACAACTTTATGTACTGGGGGTCACCAAGCCAAATACAAATCGCATAAATGTACCGATCATGAAAGAAACTAAGTGCAATATTATTTGCCGTAGAAAACAATCGCAGCAACAACCTTGTAATAAAGGTCAATTGGTAGGTAGAGATCTATCAATAATTAAGTTTAAATACAGAATGGAACCATCTCTACCATCGCATCTAATAGAATACAACTAAGTTAATAATATAATAGAGCAATCAAAAGCATGCATGTACATATATTGTCTCCTAACTTCATTGTATATTTACAGCTCAAATGACTGCCACAGTTCAGCAATTACATATATAGGATAGGATATACCGAAGAAAGGTGAGGCGTCTTTCAGATATATGAAAAGCATAATATAAATCTGAATTAATAAGTACATGTGTGTTGTAAATGTCAGGCTTTCTTAACTTTTGCATAGATTAATGATAGTTCGTCTGAAATGTTTCACTACTCAAATTCCAATACAGGTAGATTGTTGACCAAAACTCAAGAGAAGAGGCAATGCTTTGCAGATTCACGAACTATCAACGGAAATGCTCAAGTATCATCTCATTCGCCAGAACTACGCTCCCCTGTCAACATTTCGAATCATTTTACCAATGTAATAAATATCTGCCTAGCCTGGCCTTAGGTTAATACCGTTCAATGACGTTATCAGCATATTGTCGACATGCATCAGCTATTGCTGTTAACATTGACTATCTGGAAACTGTATGCCACCGGATCTGAAACCAAGCAATTTGATCACATAATGTTGTAATATGTCATAGCTATATCCACAGGGAATACCGGACACCAGAATAGGTCTTTGGATTATGGACGCGGATATTCTCTAATGGACGACGGCTGGATTATGAATGACGGACTAGACGCTTGTAATTGTAACCAATGTAATATGTTACTGAATTGACATTGAACAAATCATTGTCGTGATATTTCAGGAACATAGCCCATTCTATCATACAATTTTAAGGGCAAAACAATATACAGATATGTAAGTCAATGAAAATGTCTTCATATAATCGTGTCGCTGATGGCTTTCCCCGTTTTCGGTCACTTTGCTTTCCCAAAGTTTCTGATAAACATATACTTTATCTAGAATACCAATCAAGGAAATGTGAGGACGGACCTCCAGAATTTATACATTCCTGTCAGTCGATGCAGGAACAAAGTGAAAATTTTAATAAACCCGCAGATTTCTTATCATCTTGCATAGGCGCCATTTTTAATATTCCTATAATCCTTGAAACCTAGGATTATTCAAATAGGCTCAAAATGAAGTCCACACGATCATCAATAAATGCATATACGGTCATTTCTCATCTCCATCCCATTGCAGAGTTATTGAGAACAGTTTTTCTTAAAGTCAAGTAGATCATGCCATGATGTAGATTTTGAATGCCGTTTCGAGCAAAAGACAATGTAACCAGTTCAATTAGCTACCATATGAATATCACAGATATATCACATCTGAATTTTCTCCAAAAAGTTCGACAAAACACTTATTCGATACACTTATCCTCTCATGGTCGCTATATTGAATTTTCATATAATACCTTGCCCTAGGATTCATATAAAACGCACAACCATCACAAATTTCAGCCATCAATGTCTGATCCTTTTGGAGCAACGTGAAAAATTTAAATGGGGGGATCCCCTATGCCAGTTACGGATAACGAGTAGCAGGTTCATTCTTCTTTCGCACTGGGTCCTACGCTAGCGCATTTATACTCTGCCCTTTCCCGGAAAATCGAAAAGTCAGTTGATTAAAACACACGGAAGCAAGTGCATATTCTTAGCAAACTACTCATCTGACGAATAGTGACATAAGCAGGACAGATAAAGGGATATGCAGAGATGGGTTAAATTATTCAAATACAAGCGTCTACTCCAGTATTCAATATTCAGTTGTCGTCCTTTAAAGACTTTCCGGGTTCATAATTCAAAGACATATTTCATATTCCATATAACAGAATTAGCACTAAAAAATAAAAAATAAAAAAATAAAACAAAAAACCCCACAGAAAATCGTAGTATACATAAACGTAGTCTAGTTTCTCTCAAAGGAGAAAGCGGTCAACACTTTTCAATGATACCGGCAAAACATCATGATGTTCCAAGTATATCAGACCCGTATCGCTGATCAGTATTCTTCAAATGAAGGATATATATCCACCTTCAAACCCGTATCGCTGTATCGCTAATTCATATGATTTTCGTTCTAGAGCCGTTATCTAGGGTGTGATGTATCTCAGTCACGCTTCCAATCCAGTGAAGGTGGATATATATCCTTCATTGCGTCATTTATATCGCGATTATCCGCAGCGTTAGACCGTGTACATAGCTGGTGAATGAGAAGGAATGGGCTTTGAAA
The DNA here is from genome assembly GCA_036873755.1 of Hanleya hanleyi. Taxonomy (NCBI): domain Eukaryota; kingdom Metazoa; phylum Mollusca; class Polyplacophora; order Lepidopleurida; family Hanleyidae; genus Hanleya; species Hanleya hanleyi. The sequence continues at coordinate 45,805 of JAVTVY010013608.1, forward strand.
TGATTGGCTTTGGAAAGCGCCTACGTATGGTCGTATTCAAAAGATATTCAAATTTCACATAGATATTATTAATGAGAAATTCAAGCAATTCTATCAATAAAGAAACGTCACATGAATAATATCCCTTGTACCAGAAATTGTACAACAAACCATCGGCGATCGGTTTAATTTTTCGCCCGATACTATCAATGAGCTAAGACGGACAATAAGGTCCTGATGAGGGACTGTTGTATAGAGAGCCGAGAAATCACATGTGAATAATTGTGTGTAAAACATTTTGAGTTTTCCAAAACCCACATGCACGGAAGGCCAGAGTTTCAAAAGTGTGATGCAATACCTCTCCCAAAACCCTCGTCTACAAGGTTGAAAGACGATTGGTGGTGCAGCTTCTAGAACCAGCTATGACTCTAGCTTTGTATGGTGATTTGTGCATTTTGGGAGTCCAGTACATTCGCTATGAGTGATTGGAAGACAAATACCTACTTCTTTGACAAAAGTTTTGTGATTGTTAAATGAATCTTTCAGAGTAAATGCAGTTTTGGAGTAAGTGTACGTATTTGTTGATGTTGTGGTTATACGCAATTTTTTAACCAGCACCTGGTAACAGTAATATTTGCATATGAATATTATATTATTTGCAGCTTTGCCTGCTGTGACTAAGACGAATTTTCTCTGGAGTTTTGCTAGAACCTCTTGTGAATTGAGGATTCTAAGCACTTGTTTTGCTTGGGGAAGGATATTTCTGTCAATATAGCGAGATGTTTCAACGACCTTGTTCTTGGTGAGGTCCAGCCATTTGGCGAGTACTGTAGATTCAACTTTTTCTCCTTTTGACCACTCAATAACATACTGTTTCAGTGCAGTCAGGACTATCTTCTTGTCGGCCTTCAGGTGTATTCTTCTCGGCTCTCTATATTTAGGTCCCTTCATCAGATCAGTTCAAGTGATATGCAGAGATGAGTTAAAATGATTCAAAGTAAGAAATACAGTTGTAGAAGTCCCCTTATCAAAAAATCCTATAGGATCCAATGGGACAGATGATCTGTCCTATAGGATCCAATGGGACAGATGATCTGTCCTATAGGATCCAATGGGACAGATGAGCTGTCCTATAGGGTCCGATAGGACAGTTACTTCTGTCCCTTAGGATCCTATACGACAGATAATTCTGTCCTATAGGATCCTAAGGGATAGATAAATCTGTCCTATAGGATGGATTATTCTATGCTATAGAACATGTATGTGTCCTATAGGACAGCCATTCTATCCATTAAGAATTGTTTTTGTCCTTCACATGTGGCAGAGTGTGAGGAACCAAACACATTTTACATGCATACATTGTAAAGAAAAGCACATAATAGGTAAAAAATGTGAAAAATCTCATAAAAGCAATGTTTTTTTTATTATTTTTTCTGCATGATACATATTTACAAATATTGAACATAAGGCAAGAAATCAAAGTATTTTGTCTGTTATCATTCGCAAATATTAGCACGAGTATGTAAGCTTATATGCATGTAATGATATATGATCCAACTGATACAATGTTTCATTGATTAATTTATTGAAAGATATGAATTTAATCCAATTTCTGATACACAAATTAAAACCCAATTTAAACATGTACATTCTACATTCGGAATTTCTGTAGACTTTTAATTACATCAATCGAGGCATCGAGGCAGTAAATCCTAATAGATTAAACAGATTCTGTTTTTTAAATCTCTGTAAAATGGGGTCTTCGATGGAATTTTTTTTAACTGTGGAAATGGAATTAAAAATCAGAAAAAGGAGCATGTTAGCGCATTACCTCGATTTCAGTATTTGTTAGTCCATGGCAGGGATCAGCAAATGTACTATACAATGACATAATAATGCAATTCTTAAATACAGATTCAGAATATGCATATATATACAAATACTAACATGGTAAACAATCTTCTTGAAAACCAAACTTTACATTCGCTTTACTCCAAAGGAGACAAAAAACATCTAAAGTGATTCATTACAAAATGTTAGTTGACCATGTAATCGTTTTAGATGTATATGGTTCTTAACTATTCATAGTTAAGACCGCAAATAGGAAGTGTCCATACTGTTGTAAACCATCTGATTGTTCAATAAGCTTATTGAGATCAAAATTAATTTGCATTTTTGGACAATCGATCAAGTAAATTTGAACAGTTCATCAAATCTAGAAGTATAAGCTTACTATCCGCAGAATTTAATAATTGGGAATTTTCACCTTATAGTTCAATTGTTTATTGACACAAAATAAATTTCTTCCAATGAATAAAAAAATATCCCCTCATGGTGGCAACAGATTTCCAGCAGATAAGACAGCAGATGTAGAAATGTACTTTTTTTTTGATTGATTGAAATTGTAGTTTAAGGGCCGCTTCCCATACGGATTTCGCGGCCCATCAACTCAATGTTTTATTTAAATTTCACAGTACATTTCTTCGTTAATTTAAGATCTTTTGCAGCGCTAGATATTAAAATAAATAATTAAATAATGAATAACAATAACAATGAGGAAACATAAATACTAGTACTTTTTTCTTCATCTCCTCTGGTTTTATAGCATTTCCAAAAGACAAAAAGCTTGATACAATGTGTGTGTATCGCAACAAAGAATTTTGGGTTTCAGTGGACGACAGAGGAGGCCTAAATAAGCCTGCGTCGCAGCAAATATAAATAAATAATTTACAAGAGTTGAATGTTGGAAAACAGGGGGTAGTCTTCTACATTGTCTAATGCGTTAATTTCCCGATCAAAGATAAAGTGGGTTTATTCTACCGGTACGGTACTGCATTAAACTGGTCTGAAATACCATTTCTGCTCGCGCTGTTTCAAATAGTTAATGCTACCATTGTTTACAGATACCGTTAAGACTTCCGCCCGTCATGTTATGACTTTTCCCAGCGAACCAAACTCCCCCCACAGTGCAATATGATCTTTTACCGGTTCGCCCTGATTAACCTGAATGAGCAAAAAGTTATATACCGGCTGTCCTATCAACGGAAATATAGTACATATGGTCACATTATGTGTTAAAATCGGGGCTGAAATATCCTGAGTTTTCCCCCATATAATTGTGTGTTAATTAATACCTCCCCATTTTGGTAGATACAATGACGTCATTGGGGGATTTTCCTCCCTCTGAAAAGCTTAATTTTAACACAGAAGTATATGGAAAAAACTTCAAAAAAGTATAGTTCAGAATCCATTTTAGCATGATAATTTGAAGAGATGTACTATCTTTCTCTTCACCAAGTTGTAGAAATTTATCTCAAGTTTGAGCTAAGATTTTTAGTAAAAAGCTGCTACGCTCCATTGAAGCCTAGGTTAAAAATCCATCAGTTGCGCGGGTGGCAATTACGGCACCGTAATTGATAGAACAGCCGATCTTTGTTAAGAGCTGCTGTTACTTCCGTTGTATCTAAAATCGGGGCTGAAATCAGAGTTTTCCCCCATATAATTGTGTGTTAATTAATACCTCCCCATTTTGTTAGATACAATGATGTCACTGGGGAATTTTCTTGTTGAATTTAGATTTTATAATAAAATTAATAAGTTTAATAAATAATTAATTAATAATCAGTCCAATCCAAAGATTTTATAATAAAATTGGACATAATGAAGAAAATAATTTTAGAAGAATACACCAGTTCTAACATGATTTTCAAGAAAAAATATGTCCATTAATGAATACTCTACCCTCTTCATTATCACCAATTATATACAGATAATATTATTCTATTTTCCTGGTAGTCTATTACATTAGCAATTGACTTGATGGCATTAATTCAACAATTTGAGGAGAGTTATCTCCCCTGTACCGGTATATTTTAATTGGCCACTGGTGGCGCCACCATGCTGTCATATGAGAATAACAACAACAGCAGGAAAACAAAGTTGATTTGTTCATGTTAAGCTGGAACTATTGAGGTTTAAAGAACTGTATTACAGATGATGATGAGTGAAGCTACATGTAGTGATGGTAAGTAAGTTATAAATATAATTATAATGTTATAACTTAGTTGGCAAAACAATTCTAATTTCTAGTTAAACTCAGAATGTTGTAATGTGGACCCTCTATGAACTTTAACTATCAACAAGTCTCTCTTCATATACTTGGCATATTAAACAATTGATAATCTTCTCAGTAACTACTGCAGCACTTAACCTTATATTTGCAGTCAAAATTAATGAAATAAATCAGTTAGCCTCATTTAGCCTGGAATTCACAAAGAAATATCCATAACTCAATCTGTCTCAAAATTCCTTTCAGATCTACCCAGGTTCATCCAGGCAGTGTAAATTGCCATTGTTGCATTGTCAGCTGGAAAAGCCCAGGCTTGGGGACCTCATGTGAAGATTGGCCATGCACCCCTGAAGGAAATACCCCGGAGGGTGAGATAAATAGGTTATATCACACCACTGCTTGTGTATTTCCTGTTCATGTCAAACCGTAGGATTTAACTTGCTAGGAAGTTTGAGGGGGGGGGGATGGCATGTTAGCTCTCAATAAATCAGTTGACATCCTCACTTGTTGTTTTGAAATGTTTATCGTTTCCTGCTTATATTTCCAGAAGATTTGAGAATATTTCCATACCTAAGTTCTGATGAAATCGCAAAGGAATATTTATTAAAATAAATTGATAACAAATACACTGTTGGCATAACCGATATTTGCTATGATAAAAATGTGACCAGGAAAAGCAGGATAAATTATGATCAGATTTCCTATAACCATGATAACAGGCTATATTTTAATTGTCTATTTATTGCACTATTCTTGATCAAGGCTAAGGATTGCTGCATAATTCAATTGTACATCTGTAGCCACATCTTGAAAATGAGAACATTTCATGCAACCAATCGGACATGTTCGAGGCACACATTTCATCGACTCGGAGCAGACATGTGATCATGGAAATCATGCAGCGTCTATTGTTGAATTACTTCTTCGCCAAAGAGGAAATAGCATCAGGCAATATTACATGACCAATACAACTGGATGACGAACATTGTTAAAATCATATTAGTGTACATTCTCAATATTTTTTCCAATTGTGATTGCGTTTTCATTTAGCGTTGATCCATTGAAATATTATTTAATGACGATATGCAATATAAATTCAAATAACAAATATGTCTAAGCAACAATGTTACAATGGATTAAATTTATTTAACTTTTCAGACGAAGAAGACCACTATTCACACTGGTGGTGTTAAATCCAGGTTGGACCATATTATGGGGCAGAGCAGATATTCTAAGGTAGCTATTGATTTTTGATACCGAGTTTGTGTCTTGGATTGAATGTAAATTTTATAAGGCCAATTCTCGTAAAGCAAGTAATTACTTGTATTCTACAAGTGGCTGCTACAAGTCACACTGTGCGAATGGGGCTGTAAACAGAGATGATTCTTAACTAATTGATATATCATGTATTTAGTAGAAGACTGCCAGTTATAGAAGACGACAGTGATGAGGAAGGAGGTTCGTTTGCCGAAACATCAGAAACATATGCTAATGTAAGTATAAATTACATTATTGACAGTGCACCATATAATGTAACCATACTATAGTTTTCTCCATCACATCTACATGTAGCTTTCATTTTTTGTGTTTGCATTTTTCGTGAGTGAAATAGTCCTATAACAGTCGACCAACACAGGCCATATTCATACAGCATCTGCATTTATTTAACTCCAATGTAGTTTGTCATTCAAAAGTCCATGAACTGATCGAATACTTAATCCTTTGTTTCCAGATTTCCGACATCGAGAGTGTTGCTGATGATGATGGCACTCTGCGACAGACATTACGAAGAATTGAGGAAGAAAACAGGAAGCTACGAGCAGATATTGGCGATCTTCATGAAACTTTGCAAAGTCTGAAAGGTAAGTCTGGCTCAGCATTCTTTCTGTATGCAAGATGGCCAAATAAGGGAATAAGACGTATGCATGAATATGTATTTGGAAATATATGGAAGGGTGTCCTTATACACATATATTCTGCAATAACTATTTTCCAAACAAATTTGCTCAAATGCTTTTCTTCAGATCAGCCATCAGTGGTTTCGCATTTTACACATGCATGATTCTCAGCGTAATGAATTATCTCCTTTATAATATAATTACCTCATTTAAATAGCATG
>JAVTVY010013609.1:0-57884 GCA_036873755.1 Hanleya hanleyi
GAGGTAATTGACAGACAGATAACCCTACGCCCTGATTTAAAGTTGTTCATTCATCAAAACTCTTCCACAAGGTAAGAGGGTAAAAGACTGCAAAGGAAAACTAAAAAAGTAACATAAGAATGCTATTAATCAGCAATCATTTCACAGGCAATCTGCTATCATTTTCATACTTTACATAAAAAAAACCCTGCCAGAAATAAGCCGGACTACTTTCACCAGAGCGACCGGTGCACGACTTTATGACTCAAAAGAGGTGTATTACTACGCGAATCAGTTTGGTAAACAGTCTGTGGCAGGGATTATGGCAGGCTCAGTAAAGGCGCGGGAATCATGGAAATGACTAAGTTACAAGAAACGCATAATGTAAACAGGACAATTCAAAACTTAGCGATTACTATCTGAAATGTCTTAGTAACATGTAAATCAAGTGTTTAGTGAGGCGAGGATAATGGAATAGTTCAGAAAAGTTAGCACAGTGAAAATGTAAACACGTGCGCAGCCAGGATGTCTTCAGCTGTACATTGTAGCAATGTCATTGTCAGTCTTTCATGACAGCTACGATAGTTCATAATGTCAAACACAGCGAGAAGATAATGCTTACTTTCATCGTGGTTGAAGCAGGATCAAACAAATAAAGGAAATTATATGAGCGACGTCCGTCGAGCACAACGGGAGTCCGATGCCACTTTCACTGATAATGAAAACGAACGAACCTTCGAACACAGAAGAGTTCCTAAATTAATCACTGAATATGCATGAGCTTACACACTGTTACGGGTGTAACAGTTACGGGTGTAACAGTACCCTCCCCGTCTGAGATCTTGATTAGATCTCACACTATAACTTACATGTCCGACGCAAATTACACGGTTGTGTTTTCAGTGATGTGGACAGTTTTTGGTTCACTTCTCAGTAGAATCTTTGGCTAATAGCACTACCATTTCTGTAATAGGACGTGTATACTCTACAGTCTTTCCACCCCTGACAATCTGGACAACAGCTTTCCGGACTTTCCCATCTTCTCCAGGGAGGGCGTTTGTTATCAAACCAATTGCCCATTCGTTCCGTTGTACATCCTTCTCCTTTAGGAGCACAACATCACCTCGCGTAACACTGCGGCGGTCCTCTTGCCACTTGCGGCGACCTTGTAAAGACTGGAGATACTCTCGTCTCCATCGAGTCCAGAACATATCAGCCAGTACTTGAACCCGTCTTCACTGGGACTTGTACAGGTCTTTCAGATCAAAGGTCTCATCAGGAGCAGTGACATGATCCGTCTTTAGAGTGAGCAAAGTCGATGGCGACAATATGTCTGGACAATCCGGGTCTGATGAAACGGGAACAATCGGGCGCGCATTTGCTACTGCACAGATTTCTGCCATAAAGGTGGTCAATACTCCATGGGTCATGTTCCTCGAACCATGCTCAGACATGATGGAGTCCAGGATACGACGTGTGACCCCAATCATCCTCTCCCAGACCCCGCCTATATGAGATGAGTGGGGAGGATTGAAAGTCCACACAACTTGATTGTTGTACAGGAAATCCCTGACTACACCATCTTGATTTTCAGGTCATTAACGGATCCAACAAAGTTAGTTCCTCTATCAGAGCGGAGACCCGAATACCCATAAATCGACGAAGGGCGTTGATAAAGCAGGATGCACTCATCTCTTCGATTACCTCGATATGTATGCCTCTTGTAGCAAGGCATGTGAAGAGAATCGCCCACCTCTTGCTGTTGGCCTGGCCACCTCTAGTTCGACGTGAGACAACTGACCATGGTCCGAAGGTGTCGACTCCAACATGACTGAAAGCTGGCCCTGGTTTCAGGCGATCAGAAGGCAGGTCCGCCATCTTTTGGTGTTCTCGTCTCTCACGTAATTTACAGCACGTGACACATGAATGGATAAGCGACGAAATAAGGCGTTTGCCCCCAATTATCCAAAATCCTGCAGCACGAATAGCACCCTCAGTGAAGTGCCGACCTTGATGTCTCACCTCCTGATGATGATGGCGAATAAGTAGGGTCGCAATATGATGTCTTGCTGGGATGATAATTGGATGCTTTTCGTTGACGCTCATATTTGCTCTACGAAGGCGACCGCCTACCCAAAGTGCCCCGTTTGTGTCGATGAAGGGATCCAGAGAGAAGAGTGGACCGCCCCGAGGCAGTGACGTTTTGCCCAGAATGCATTGTATTTCTTCTTGGAATACTTGTTGTGCTTCTCTGATGATAAGAGATGCGGCGTCCTTGTAGGCTGTGACTGTTTTGGACTTTGGACATATATGCCATCCTTTATACTTGTTGTTTTCGTGATAGTTGAGAGCTACATGTTTCAGATTCGCGATTGTTTTCACCAGTTTTCTCCATTGGGAAAACCTCTCAAACCGATGACATCCAAGTGAAGCCTTCGGTGACACATTGTCCTAACGCTGACATGCGGCTTTATTTCTTGGTCGGTGTTTGGACTGACCAAGGGGAATGAGTCGTCGTGTCGGTCTTTCTCTTTCAGGATGTGTGCTGGACCGGTCAACCATGTACTTCCAAGAATTTGAGCAGCGGGCAATGGTCTTGTTGCTTGATCAGCCGGGTTAATGTTTGTCGATACATATGTCCACTGGTGTGGTGAAGAACTTCGTCTAATGCGGTCCACTCGGTTACAGACGTACACATGAAACCTTCTGGTTTCATTGTGGATATACCCCAGAATGACTTTACTGTCAGTGTAAAAGTGGATGGAGTCCGGTTTCATATCCAGATGGTTGGATATCATGTCAGCGATTTCGGCAGCCAAAACTGCCGCACAGAGTTCTAGTCATGGAATAGTGTGTCCATGCGTTGGAGCCACTTTGGCTTTCCCAAGAACAAATCCCAATCTCTGATCACCATCACTGTCGGTGGTCTTGGGATACGCGACGGCGGCGATGGCTTTCTCAGATGCGTCGGAAAAGATGTGGAGTTCACTATGGACGATTTCTTCAAATGAAGTACCTGCATATGTCCGTGGTATCTGGAGTGTTTCAATGTATTTCAAGGGTTGTCTCCAGTCTTCCCAGTTGACTTGATGTTCAACAGGTAAAGGCTCGTCCCAGTTCTTGCCATTGGATATCAAGTCTCTAAGGAACATTTTACCTTGAATTACCACTGGTGCTAGGAAACCCAAAGGATCGAAGAGGCTATTCACAATCGACAAGACACATCGCTTGGTGTAAGGTTTCTCTTCAGTGGTTTTCTGGAAGATGAAGGTATCTGATTCCAAATCCCAGATAAGTCCGAGATTGCGTTGGAGTGGAAGGATATCAACTTCTTTCAGGTTTTGGGCATGGTCATCAACAGGAAAGGCAGACATGACCTCTTTGTTGTTTGAGGCGATCTTGTGTAACCTCAGGTTACCTTTCAATGACAATGCTAGTTGGGTTCTGTGCATGAGCTCTACAGCCTGACTTGCTGTGGGAAGGGAAACCAGTCCATCGTCGACGTGAAAGTTCCTATCTACAAACTGCCTCATGTCTGTGCCGAATTCATGTTCCCCAAGTTGAGCAGTTTTCTGTAGCCCATAATTGGCCACAGCAGGTGACGGACTATTGCCGAATACATGTACGCGCATCATATACTCCACCAGCTGTTGGTCAGGATCATTGATGCGATACCGCATAAATCTGAGGAAATTTTTATGGTCCTCTCTCACAGAGAAACAATAAAACATTTGTGGTATATCAGCCATCATTGCTACTGGTTCTTTCCGGAAACGAAGAAGTATGCCTAGGAGGGATTTAGTCAAGTCAGGCCCTGTTAACAGGACATTATTCAATGATATACCATCGTATGGAGCTGAGGAGTCAAATACCGCTCGTATCTGATTCGGCTTTTTGGGATGGTATACCCCAAAGATTGGAAGGTACCAACATTCTTCATTTTGCTTCAAAGGAGGTGCTAATTCAGCGTGTCCGTTCTCCAACACTCGTTCCATGAATGTGGTGGAATGCTTTCTTTTCTCTGGATTTTTCTTGAGGCTGTGATCCAGTGTCATTGCTTTTTTAGAGCCTGTGGCTTATTGTTTGGTAAGCGTGGCCTTGGAGAACGAAAAGGAAGAGGCGCTATCCAATTCCCCTGTAAATCTCTTTGGAAATCATTGTCCATGATCTGTAGAAATTCTTTATCTTCAATTGACATTCCAGTTTTGTCATCGTCCTTGTGTCTTTCAAAGACGGTATCACCGAGCTGATCACAGCTACCAATCTGAGAGATTGACTGGAATGAAGATTCTCCATGTCTGTTACTTACACCAGAGGGATTTGTCCTTATGTTGAATTCATTCGAACATGGTTGGAAGGTCGAAGGACGTCCATTTCTCAACACAATTATTTTGTTGACACTGATGAAATCTGGAGTATGTACCTTTCCTATGTACCTTTCCTAGGCCGACCTGTATCTGTTCTCTTATGAATATGACTATATGCAGGCGCTTTCAAATTACAACACATATAAGGGAACCGATCCATTCAAAGCCCGTTCCTTCTCATTTACCAAACGCTATATAGACGATCTTCTCGCTGTGGATAATCGCTATATAAATGACGCAGTGAAGGATATATATCCACCTTCACTGGATTTGAAGGAAACTACAGATAGCCCTACAGGCACATCTTATTTAGATCTCTATCTCTATAAAAATGAAGTGGGCATTCTCTGTCGTCGACTTTATGACAAAAGAGATGATTACAATTTCGACATCGTAAACTATCCCTTTCTGGATAGTAATATTCCAGTGGGACCTGCATATGGCGTATACATATCTCGCTTAGTAGCATTTGCTAGATCCTGTGTTAAATGTGATGATTTTAATCAACGTCACAAAACATTGTTGCAGAAACTTATAAAACAGGGCTATTCCACCAAGCGCCTCCACTCAAAGTTTCTCAAATTTGGCGATACATATCGCATGCTGATAGCAAAATACGAACGTAGCGTGCAAGATCTATGGCACTACGTTTCGTAACTTGTGTCTAATTCCGCTTAACCCGGGGCTAGGGGCCGTGCGAACCCATGTACTTCAATATCCTCATGGTACTCATATGAACAGTCACAATCAAAGCGTGACTGAGATACATCTTTTTTTTAGATGACGACTCTATAACGAATATTATGGATTAAGAATACTGATCAGCGATACGGATTTGATATTTTTGGAACATCATGATGTCTTGCCGGCATCATTGAAAACTGTTGACCGCTCCTCTCTTGCAGGAAACAAGCCTGTGTTTATGTATACTATGATTGTCTTTTTGAATTTGGTGCTAATACTGTTATGTGGTAAATGGAATAGGTCTTTGGATTATGGACGCGGATATTCTCTAATGGACGACGGCTGGATTATGAATGACGGACTAGACGCTTGTAATCTCCAACAATCACCCAACCAAGGGAAAGTTTCTGCGCAAAAGGGCTTCCGCTGACTATGAACGTGATGTGCTTCCGGTAAGTTTCTGCCGATCAATAATAGAATTTCTGCATCTTCATCTAATGCTGGTATATGCTGGGCAATGTCCTTCAAATGATTGAAGTTTTGTGCAACCTCTGGTGTTGGAATCTCTTCTCGATCATCTGGTATTTGATTGCACTCAATCAAATTTGGAAGATCTAATGTTGTGCTGCTATCAAGGCTCTCTATGACGAAACCACTGGCTCTCCAGCAGGACGTTTCAAAGCTGCCTGCACATGACGAAAGTGTGTATGGAGATTCCTCACCATGTATGTTTTCGAGTTCAAAAAAGTTTGATTTAGCAGGGGACATGCTGCTTTGGTCGTCGGGTATAGCATACATCTGCCTTGCTTCCTCTGGTCTCTCATCTGGGTATACTCTAACCAGCATAGTTTTGGCACAGGATTTACCAGAAAATCCTTCCCCGCAAACCTGGGTACATTTGGATGTGACTGGAGGAGAGGAAGGCTCAGCTGACTCTGATGTCTTTTCTACAGGAACGTGTACGGCAGTGGGATGTTTCTCACTTCCGCAATCAGCGCACTTTACCATCTCCTTGCAAACACGAGACAAATGGCTACTTAAGGTACAACACCTATAACATACACCAAAGTCCTTCAAAAGCTGGTTTCTCTCCTGAAGAGGTTTAGCTTTGAAACCTTTGCACTGGTTAAGGGAATGATTTGTCTTGTGCACTGGACACCGTTTATCTGGTTCCATTTCCTTGTCCCTTGGTGGGACAATTTCTGTCTTCTTGGCAGAAATAGCATTCCTATTGCTTGCGGATGCCCCTGTCGCTCTCTCTTTCTTCACAGGATGTGTTATAGCAGTGTCATACACAACGCTAGGGTCATTCCTTGCTGTGCTGATATCACGGAGAAATTCAGCGAAATAAGAGAACGGTGGGAAAGAAACACTGTGGCGTCTCTTATATTTGAGAGCTGTCGTCGTCCACTTTTCTTGGATATTATACGGCAGCTTACTGACGATTGGTCGAACACAGGAAGAGGAATCAAAATACGCAAGGAGATATTTGTATCTATGGTCTTCCTTCGCTGATTCTATTTCAGCAACTAAGTCTGAAAGTTCGTACAGTTTCTTACTAAATTTGTTTCCCAATTTAGGAAAATTCTCCAGTCTCTTTTGAAAGCGGCCTCGACCATATCGGGACAGCCGTAGCGTTCATCCAATCGAGCCCAAATCCTCTCAAGCCCTTTGTTAGGGTCACTGACATTCGATGCCCTAAAGCTGAGCGCATGCTTGGAAGACTCGGGTCCAAGCCACTTCACTAACAAGTCAAGCTCTTCAGTGATAGTAACCTGTAGTTCATCCATGATGTTGCGGAAACCAGATTTCCAAATAGCGTACGTTTCTGGTTTATCATTGTATGCAGTCAAGCGAGACAGTAGCAGCTCCTTCTTCAGCAAGAATCGTGTCAGATCGGACGTTACTGCATGACCTACATCTACTTGATCAGATGATCGCCCATAACCCCGATTTACAGGCCTAGAACTAGTGTTGTAAGTAGCTGGGTTTTACAAAGGCGCATGGGGGTTAAACATAGGCAGGGGCATAGGTGATGAAGTGTCGTTCTGGTACATTTTGCGTATCCACGTTTGGCCTCGCATGTTCATTAACATACTGTCTGGTCCGTTCCAATGGATCCTGGATGAGAATGGAGAGCTCGGCGAGACTACGATGTGAGCCTCGACTTCCCTCACCAGCTGCTTGATACACTCGAACTTCCGCTTCTGCGGCAGCAGCTTCTATTTCCAGTTTAAGCCGATCAATATCTGCGTCCAGTTCGGCTTTTCTACGAGCAGCTTCGGCAGTCACCAAAGCTTGTTGTTTACGCGGTCCTGATTCTTTGAATGCATACTCTGCACGTGTTCGTGCAGCTTCAGCTTTAGCACGTTTCCTTGCAAGAACAGAACTTGTAGCAGAAGTATTCGAATGAACTGACCGATTAGAAATGTGTGATGGAGGTGGATGTGACAGTCTCTCTAACGCTCTTTGCATTTTATCATCAATTTCTACACGAGTCTTTTGTACTGAGATTTCCCGATCTTAATTAATGGAAAGGCTGTGACCCAACTCATTTTGACTATCACTGGTACCAGTTCTTAAAAGAAATGCAGTATAGTCCATTGCAAGTTTGCAATATTAATCATAACTGAGAGTTAATTCTTTTTCAGCCTTGCGCACTTCACTAGGCAAACCAGCAGATTCTCTCAGAATGTTATCAGCAATTTTCCAAGCTTCCTCTAATCGAAAGTAATGTTGGACGCGGAAAGCTTCATATTGTTCTCTTCCCTTTTCTGTTAAGGATCTGACTCTGGGTGGCCTGTCTATGAGAGGAGGGCCTTGAAGAGTATACGACTCTAAATGTGTGTCCGATAGCTCTGTGAATTCAGACAAAGCGAGGTTGTCTAAATAAGACATAGTTCCGATATTCACTTTAAGCGTTCAAGTTGTGTCACAAATAGAAGAAACGAAATGTCAGTGTAGTACATACACATACAGTTCTGTGTGATAACACTCAGATGACTTGTAATGAAAGTTCTAGCTTGTGAAAACTTCCACTTTTGGGAAATGACTGCGTAGACGGCGACCTGATGTCGGTGTCATGGTGACGTTCGACGTTGTCCTTTGCCCGTGGTCTTCTCTCAATATGTCCATAAATTTGTCACAGTTGATGACGTAGTTCCATATCGCTGTTAATATTCCAGGTTGATCAGCTGGTCGTAGATTCTTTTACTGTTCTGCCACATGCCCGGAGGTAATTGACAGACAGATAACCCTATGCCTTGATTCAAAGTTGTTTATTCATCAAAACTCTTCCACAAGGTAAGAGGGTAAAAGACTGCAAAGGAAAAATTAAAAAGTAACATAAGAATGCTACTACAATCAGCAATCATTTCACAGGCAATCTGCTATCATTTTCATACTTAACATGAAAAAAACCCTGCCAGAAATAAGCCGGATTACTTTCACGAGATTGACCGGTGCACGACTTTATGACTCGAAAGCGGTGTATTACTAGGCGAATCAGTGTGGTAAACAGTCTATGGCAGGGATTATTGCAGGCTTAGTAAAGGCGCGGGAATCATGGAAATGACTAAGTTACAAAAAACGCATAATGTAAACAAGACAATTCAAAACGTAGCGATTACTATATCTGAAATGTCTTAGTAACTTGTGATTCAAGTGTTTAATGAGGCGAGGATAATGGAATAGTTCAGAAAAGTTAGCACAGTGAAAATGTAAACACGTGCGCAGCTAGGATGTCTTCAGCTGTACACTGTAGCAATGTCATTGCCAGTCTTTCATGACAGCAACGATAGTTCATAATGTCAAACACAGCGAGAAGATAATGCTTACTTACATCGTGGTTGAAGCAGGATCAAACAAATAAAGGAAATTATATGAGCAACGTCCGTCGAGCACAACGGGAGTCCGATGTCACTTTCACTGATAATGAAAACGAACGAACCTTCGAACACAGAAGAGTTCCTAAATTAATCACTGAATATGCATGAGCTTACACACTGTTACGGGTGTAACAGTACACTGGCTATATGGGGGGATAGGTCCAGCCTGGGAAATTCACACACGTTCATTGTGATACGGGTTGTTTGGTTTTGTTTTTCTCGTCTCGTCATTTAGAACATGATGGGAGGGGTCCCAGAACGAAATGGTGAAATTTTTGAAAAAAGCTTACCGAGGCCTGGGTTGGCCCATAGGCTGGCTATGGGGGATAGGTCCAACCTGGGAAACTCACACACGTTCATTGTGATATGGGTTGTTTGTTCTTGTTTTTCTCGTCTTGTCATTTAGAACATGATGGAAGGGGTCCCGGAACGAAACGGTGAAATTTTTGGAAAAGTACCGGGTAGGGCTGTATATAGGCTCCATACTGGATATTTCGGGGTATAGGTTCAACCTGAAAAATTCACACACGTTCATTGTGATATGGGTTGTTTGGTCTTGTTTTTCTCGTCTCGCCGAGAAAAACACGATGGGAGGGGTCCCGGTGGTAAGCGGTGAATTTTTTGGAAAAAGTCACGGAGGTCTGGGTAGGCCCATAGGCCTATTCTACATGGCTTTGGGGTATAGATCCATACCGGGTTGACGTTTTGGGGTCTAGGTAAGTCCCTAATGGTCCTATGGTGTCGTATGAGGTCTTATTTTGAAGCTCTCGTGGAGGAGCATCCGACTAGACTAATGGTTCGGCCGTGTTCAATAGTCTGCGCATGCGCAGTTTGGCCGTGGTATAGAAGGCAGGCATTTTGGGGGTATGTGGGGGTGTGTTTGGGGTAGAGATAGACCACTATTGGTCTAAATGGGTCGTGGGAGGTGTCAAAGTGAAGCTTGTGTGGGGTAAAGTCAGCATGGCGTGTTTTTAAGTGCAAGTCGCGTCAATCTGCGCATGCGCAGTTGGTTGTAGTAAGTAAAGTGGCCATTTTAGGGCAGTGCAGGAAGGTATTTGGTTTCGAGATGGACCATCCTTGGTCCGAATGCGTCCTGGAAGGTGTCATTTCGTAGCTCTCGGGGTGTACATCTCCATTTGAGGCATGTCCGCAGCATCTGTGACGTCATTGGTGAAGTCATCAGTACGAGTAGTAGCGAAAGTGGGCATTTTAGGGAAGTGCAGGAAGGTATTTTGGATAGAGAGGGACCATCCGTTGTCCGAATGCGTCGTGGGAGGTGTCATCTTGTAGCTCTCGGAATGTAGACCCCGATTTGAGGGATGTTCGCGTCATCTGTGACGTCATCGGTGACGTCATCATTTTGTAGCTCTTGAGGTGTACACCCCGATTTGAGGGATGTTCACGTCATCTGTGACGTCATCAGTACGAGTAGTAGCGAATGTGGTCAATTTGGGGCAGTGAAGGAAGGTATTTGGTGTAGAGATGGACCATCCTTGGTCCGAATGCGTCGTGGGAGGTGTCATGTTGTAGCTCTCGGGATGTACACCCCGATGTGGGGCATGGCCGTAGCATCTGTAACGTCATTGGTGACGTCATCAGTACGAGTAGTAGCGAAAGCGGGTATTTTGGGGCAGTGAAGCAAGCTATTTGGTGTAGATATGGACCCTCCTTGGTCCAAATGCGTCGTGTGAGGTGTCATCTTGTAGCAACGCCCGCCAACACCAAGCTCAATGCTTCAACGCCCTGGTGAAATAGCTCAGAAGCTCTGATTTTCTAGATATTCCATGGAATTGTCACTAATTCTTCGAAATGCAGTGACGTCCGTCGTTACGCCTTAACAGACCGGAGGGAGTACAACAACAACAACAAGGATTAGACATGAGAGAACAACAACAGCAATAAGTTTTTTCATATAGTTTATTCTCCCCAATGTTACATCATACCCACGCTGGGGGAGCCGCGTTGGGTATATTTACAATTCAAGAAGACTCTTGTCCAATCAGAGGCCACCATTTGCATCTGTCATATTCGTTCCTGTCCGTTAGATTTATTCTTGTGCAATCAGAAGTCTCCATTTCAGAGAGTTCCATCTTCGGCCTTCTTCGCTCTGAACCGTTTATTCTAATCATCGTCGGGCAGGCCAGGATACCGCTGAGGCAACGTATACCCAGATAGTTGTTTGTGCATTCAGAGTATTTATCAGTGCATGGATGAATACATTCACCCGATAGAAAGATTCTGTAATTTGGTCACGAATAACGTAACATTGGTCACCCTCTCTACGACCCACTGGAAGTTGGGCGCTGTTTATAGGCCCATCACAAGATATCCAATTGGTCCACTTGGTCCATCACGGGCTGTAGCGACGCCCGGTTAATGATGGTAAACGGTTGGTCAAATACCCGGATGTTATTGCTCGGGTAAAAGTATCGGACTTGGCCTTTCCCCTTATGCTGCAGTACATAACCAAACGCCTGATTTAATTTGAAGGACGTAGCTTGATCATTGAAGATGGCTTCCACGTAGCTGCATAGACGGGCGAGGTTGGTCAGTCGGAAATTCTAGGTATCTTGAATAGGGCGATGACGGTGGAAACAGTGCCGTATCATGGGCCAATGGCGCCGATAGATGTCACTCAATGGATGGGCGTCCTGTGAGAGATCGCTGCGAACATCCACCGCGTCTTCCAGAAAATATTCGTTGTTGTCAGGCGTATGACTGGGAACAGTAATGCTACGGACCGGCTGGATATCTAGGCTCTTCTGAACTGTGGGTATAGGCGGGCTCTCCGTCATCGCATCATCAGTGCCATTCGTATCTCCGGGATCAGGTCCGACCCTCATGGGTGCCTCTTTAGTGGGAATTTGTCGCTCATACCGTGGTGACGGACCATGCATCAAACGTTGGTGCTGTCTTAACTGACTGGGTCGTTTGAAGAGTTGACCACATTCGTTACATTGTTCCGTCGCGCCCTCGTGGAGTAAGCGTTCATGGCGCAGTAAAGCATCTTCCCAATTAAATGACCGTGCGCAGGTTGTACAAGTATATCGTGCACCATTGTGGATGGAGGACTCGTTTCGTCGCAAATCTTGTGAGCGAGTAAATGGCTTCTGGCAAGTTGTGCAAGATAACATATCGACTGTGGACCTGGAAATGATGAATGCCGTAAAATTCTGGCTCTTATAGGCCAACATAGAAGTACCCGGATGTAGGCGCGGACGTCAGCGACAAGATCCCGGATGTACAAAAAACAGGATGTGCCCGGATGTAAAAGTGTCCTGATGTAAAAGTGCCCGGATGTTCAATTCACTTCGCCCACTGGAAAATTTCCTCTATGTTCGTCAGCGACAATCCCCGGATGTACAAGAACTCGGATGTACCCGGATGTAAAAGTCCCGGATGTAAAAGTGCCCGGATGTTCACGAATGTTCCATCATGTCGGATTTCTATCAGGCCCAGGTTCAGAAGCTCTCATGTCCTGCATGTGAATAGTCAGTCATATTGTGTGTGTATGCATGTATGCGTCTGTGTGTATGCATCTGTGTGTGTGTGTACGCGTATGCTTGTGTATGTGTACGCGTGTGCGTGCATGCGTCTGTGTGTATGTGTGTGTGTGTGCGTGCATGTGCGTGTGTGCGTGTGTATGCGTGTATGTGTGTATACGTGATGTGGCGATGATTACGAGCTGTGTAGGATTCTAGACTAACCTGGAAAGGATGGGCAGTTCCATTTGGACCAATCAGCGGTCGAGATAAAGAACCAATCATCGGTCGAACAATCAGCCAGTCGAAAAGCACCGGGTTTTTCCATGCCTCGGGACTTGGGGTCCCCATGGTAGGCTTTCGACGCGGTCCGCGCGTGCATCTGGGGACTTCACGTCCGCGCGTCCATCCAGGTACTTTACGTTACTCGTGTTTACATACGTGTGTATGCGTGTGTGTGTGCGTGTGTGTGTGTGTGTGTGTGTATGTGTGGGCAGTGGATTTTACATCTCGGACCTTGTCAACATCCGGGCTTCCCAGTGGGTTTTCTCGTCGTTCCCCTGTCTTCCATCCGGGTACTGTGGACTTACATCCGGGTCCTCATCTTGCATCCGGGTTTTCCATGATTACTGTCACGTGACCGGAAATGACCTTTAATCATTGACATGATGTAAAGGCTAAATTGGCTCTTTTGACCATTGACAGGCTAAATTGGTTCTTATTGACCTATTTCCGACAAGGGGCGCTACCTGTCTTGCGACAACTTCCGGTTCCGTGACCGGAAATGTTCTTTAACCCCTGCACACCATTGTTAATATCCAGTTTTGCAGTTTATATCACATATATAATACCTCATTTCACTCAATTGGACAAGGAATAAAAAAGGTATAACCATTTAGATAACTTCACCCCCATAAAGAAAACGAACGAACTTTTCAAATAAATACATCTTGATATTCTACTTTGCACATTTATGTTAAATGTTACTTCAGCGCTTACTAGCAAATATATTTGTATCCTGCATGTGTTCGGCTAACCAAAAAGAATCATTTGAACCATTTTAGGTAACAATTTTGGTAAAAATACGATTTCATATGAAAATTGTAGATGACCCCTTAGTTACGTCACAATAAGTAAATATTAGAAGTTTACTATATTGGCCTGATTCTCAGGCTCATGTTGAATAAAAAGATACCTCATTTCAATCAATTGGACAACAAATAAAAAAGGTTACATAGATAATGTTGCAGAAATATGACTAGTTACCAGTATTGCTTGTAGTTAGTCAATTTTGACAATTTTTTTCGTGAAATTTGGAGATGGCCCCCTACTGACGTCCTAATATTGAAATATTAGAACGTTAGCTGTCTTGGACTAATTCCTCCGTTTATGCTGAATAAAAAGATACCTCATTGCAATCAATTGGACAACAAATATAAAAGTTAAGAACATTTTAGCAACCTCACCCCTGCTATTCATTGCATAAGTAACATAGTGCTAAGTTAGTTATCCATGTTAGTGCTATTTTACAACATTGGAAATATTTCAATGTATTGAAGCACAAAATACAAATGAAAACAACATATTAAAGCAGGTTACATAGATAATGTTGCAGAAATATGACTAGTTACCAGTATTGCTTGTAGTTAGTCAATTTTGACATTTTTTTCGTGAAATTTGGAGATGGCCCCCTACTGACGTCATAATATTGAAATATTAGAACGTTTGCTGTTTTGGACTAATTCCTCCATTTATGCTGAACAAAAAGATACCTCATTGCAATCAATTGGACAACAAATAAAAAAGTTAGGAACATTTTGGCAACACCACCCCCTTACCGTGAGCGCAAAACAAAGGCGTTAGGTGCAATTTTTTTAACTTCTCTGATCTGCCAGTTCATCCCAATATCTCGCGTGTTAACATATATTTTCTTCTTCGGCATATTCCAAAGTACTAAAAAATCATAGTTTCGGAGAGTGGTGGGGGGGGGGGGGGGATGCAAGGTGGGCCTACTCAGCCCACGGACTACATGAGGTCATCATCAGAATTGTCTGTTTGACTTTGTGTCTATACCTTGTGTATACAATGAGTGCTGCCTTGGCCATGATGCCCAAGGCCAAAACTTGATATGCATTTCTTCAAGGAAATGAATGATGTTTCATTAATTAAAAGTGAACGTAAATGCTGAGGCAACATGCACTCTGTGGGAAAGAACTACATTGAAAGAATCAAACAGCAGCAACAAATATTTTTGGGGATTAGGAACGAAATTATCTCCGTTGTATTATTGTTCCCCGGCCGCCGCCATTTTGGCTATCTCACATCCGAGCAGTGACGTTGTATCACCTCGGAGCTCTATACTTTGTGGAGTTAGAAAGCGTAGAAAGCATGTAAACATATCGACGTATGAGGAGGATAGCCTGACTTCAAGTTCTGACGAAAAGACAAATGAAGGTTTACAGGGTTGCCACTTTGAACCAAAACACCCTGATGTCGACGAAAGTAGTGACTAGTTCATGGAACGTTTCAGCTCGGTAAACACTTGCTGGAGACACGCAACACAGTCAAAACACGCTTGAAACAGCCGAGCTCTCAATCTCTGCCATTATAACTCGTGTTACAGCAATGTCACAACAAAGTGATACTACGTCACAGGAAAATATCACGTGCCACGTACAAGCGTTTTCACTGGCGCAAGGCTACTCAATACACTGCCATGACCGACCCCAGTCGATTGTTGCACCAGTCAAAAAAATCACCAACAATATTTGTTGCTGCCAAATGATACTTTTAATATAGTTCTTCCATGCACACAGTGTGTATATGGGATATTTCTATGGTATGCACACAGTGTGTATATGGTATATTTCTATGGTATGCACACAGTGTGTATATGGGATATTTCTATGGTATGCACACAGTGTGTATATGGGATACTTCTATGGTATGCACACAGTGTGTATATGGGATACTTCTATGGTATGCACACAATGTGTATATGGGATATTTCTATGGTATGCACACAGTGTGTATATGGGATATTTCTATGGTATGCACACAGTGTGTATATGGGATATTTCTATGGTATGCACACAGTGTGTATATGGGATATTTCTATGGTATGCACACAGTGTGTATATGGATACTTCTATGGTATGCACACAGTGTGTATATGGGATACTTCTATGGTATGCACACAATGTGTATATGGGATATTTCTATGGTATGCACACAGTGTGTATATGGGATATTTCTATGGTATGCACACAGTGTGTATATGGGATATTTCTATGGTATGCACACAGTGTGTATATGGGATATTTCTATGGTATGCACACAGTGTGTATATGGGATATTTCTATGGTATGCACACAGTGTGTATATGGCATACTTCTATGGTATGCACACAGTGTGTATATGGGATACTTCTATGGTATGCACACAGTGTGTATATGGGATATTTCTATGGTATGCACACAGTGTGTATATGGGATATTTCTATGGTATGCACGCAGTGTGTATATGGGATATTTCTATGGTATGCACACAGTGTGTATATGGGATATTTCTATGGTATGCACACAGTGTGTATATGGGATATTTCTATGGTATGCACACAGTGTGTATATGGGATACTTCTATGGTATGCACACAGTGTGTATATGGGATATTTCTATGGTATGCACACAGTGTGTATATGGGATATTTCTATGGTATGCACACAGTGTGTATATGGGATATTTCTATGGTATGCACACAGTGTGTATATGGGATATTTCTATGGTATGCACACAGTGTGTATATGGGATATTTCTATGGTATGCACACAGTGTGTATATGGGATATTTCTATGGTATGCACACAGTGTGTATATGGGATATTTCTATGGTATGCACACAGTGTGTATATGGCATACTTCTATGGTATGCACACAGTGTGTATATGGGATACTTCTATGGTATGCACACAGTGTGTATATGGGATATTTCTATGGTATGCACACAGTGTGTATATGGGATATTTCTATGGTATGCACGCAGTGTGTATATGGGATATTTCTATGGTATGCACACAGTGTGTATATGGGATATTTCTATGGTATGCACACAGTGTGTATATGGGATATTTCTATGGTATGCACACAGTGTGTATATGGGATACTTCTATGGTATGCACACAGTGTGTATATGGGATACTTCTATGGTATGCACACAGTGTGTATATGGGATACTTCTATGGTATGCACACAGTGTGTATATGGGATGTTTCTATGGTATGCAATGTTATGTTTGGTTGTAACATTTTTTGTATCTTGAAGAAGTGGGCTGCTTGAATTGAAAAAAATGCCCCGATTTAAAATATTGCTATTTGTTGTGCACCTTTTATATAATTAGGTGGACTCCTGTTTTTACGGATGCCTCGTCATGAGTAAATAGCACCTGTGTGTGTAATCATGTCATGGGTGATTATGATGTTTGTCTTGGTATGATTGAAGTTGCAGAGTCGACGATCGCTTGACCCTGTAAAACATAGTGTCACTTGCTGGTGATCGCTTTCCATCGTAGCTCTATTAAGGATAGGAACTATATATAGTTTTTTTTCACAAAGATGAGGAGTGTAAACCTTTTTGATTCGGTATTTTCATTTCTGGAGGAATCGCAGAAGTTATTGTTTACGTTTGAATTTCTTGGTTGTAAACCTAACGAGCTTCAAGTTCTCACTTTGATTAAAAATGTCAATCGATTTGATCGTTCTCAGCATGATCAATTGTTCTGAGGATTTATCATGTATCTCTGAATGCAGGAAAGCGTATGTTTTTGACCTGAGCTTATATCACCATGATCAATTGTACTGAGGATTTATCATGTATCTCTGAATGCAGGAAAGCGTATGTTTTTGACCTGAGCTTATATCACCATGATCAATGTACTGAGGATTTATCATACATCTCTGAATGCAGGAAAGCGTATGGTTTTGACCTGAGCTTATATCACATAACTTAGCTTTTGTCCTTTAGCGGAAATAAAATGCATCCATTCGGCATCTGCTTGCACAAAAACAACGCCCGTTAAATTGTTTTGTTCGTGTTCATTTTGTTTTTGTTATTTTCTGTTTCTATGCAGTTGACGAAGTGAACAGTTTTGTACATTTCAGCAAGCGCATTTGTCGCCGGCAGTCGGGTTTTTGGTCGATGTTTTATGTAATATTCCAGCCCCAGGCCTTGCATTATTGGAAAGCCTGGCGTTTCGACGCATTAATTGTTGTACTCGACAAACTATTATCCTTTGTTTCGAGACTTGTACAGCCTGCATTGCATTGCGTGTCTCTGCCTGTCTGATACTGACGCACCTACATGCAATCTCACGTTCGGCTATTTCCGTATTGTCAGTTTTCGCAGCTAAAGTATATAATATACACATGTATAAAATATATATTTATATACCTATTATTTTTAATATCCCCCTTCACAACAACAACAACATGCGGTGTGCGATACTAACACAGTAACTATATAACGGCAATGTACAATAAATTAAACGAACAAACAGAAAAGGGTCGTATTCTGTTGTTGTCTGCTTACAGTAAGTTGAGTAACATCATTTTGCCTCAGCAGGGGGACAACGTGGTGGCCGGACAAACTCAGCCTGCAGCCTGGGCGCAGCCATGATGGAAGAAGTTCCGCCGAAGAATCAATGACGCGCATGTGCGAACCAGTGATCCCGTTTCCGCTCCCAGAAATCCACTAGGCCAGAGGTCAGTTTTCGCAGCTAAAGTGAGTTCTGGGGCTAGATTGACCTACATGCAGTTCCGGTGTCTACCTGTCTGGCCTTGATGCAGTCCGCTAGAGCACTCGCAAAATTCTACTTGGCACTGCACGGCGTGAAGCGGACCGCGTAGTTCACGTTACATACTCTGTATCATTCGCAACTTCTCGTGGATCTCCGGTTTGAGATGTCCCTCGAAGGCCATTGACGCCATATTGGACTAGAGCGTGGTCATGCGACGTATGACTAGACCATGTGACCACAACAGCATAGGTATGGCCACTGGACCCCTCCATGTTGAGGAAGCAGGATTTCAGCCCCATTTCACACAAGGTCTGTACCTGATCCTCCATTATACTATTGAGGGGGCAAATTACGATGACGATCATGGGCCTCTGTTTTTTAAATTTGTCCTGGAAGAGCCACGGAAGCATGTGGAAAGTCATACTTTTACCATAGCCAGTGGGTAATACCGCGATAGTGTCTTCGCCACGATACAAACATTCGAGTGTTTCTATTTGTTTCTCTTTCAAGTCAAATGGGACGCCAATGGCTCTCTTTGCCAAGAGGAGTGCTGTTTCGAATGTAATGGGCTGGGGTGAAGATGCCATTGCTCCAAGAACACAAAACAACTGACACAAACTAAACTGAGCAACTTTACATTTCCCACCACGTGTGTTTCGGTCTGTCAGGGAACTGTCAGTGACGTCACGGGAATTATATCTTGCCAATACGTGGCGTGTATACCATTTAAACTGATGGTTTTCTATTGAAACGTGCTTCGAATGAAAAGAATAAAGTTTTTAGAATATCTGACGTAAATCAGAGACTCGCAGGGAAATATTTACTGGTCGGGGATTAAGGCTTCCGCGAGAGTGATTGGGCTTCGGAGCCATGCGTATTAAACCGTTCCGGCGCGTCACATATGGAGATTCATAGGAAATTCATGTTGTCGTCCCCCGAACGTAGAATCGGTCCCCTTCGTAGATTTCCGCTCGGGAGTTCCGAATGACTCTGTATATGGTGTGAGCGATATGTAAACAATTATGACATCGTGTATGTATTACTTCGCCTTAGAAACATGGAAACATTCATATTATGTCGAGGGTCCTATTTAAAAAACATTAACAGCTGTCGTACTGAAATACCAATATCTGAGGTTTTTTCCCGTCTAAAGCTAGATATCGGACTAATATAAACCAGATGAATATATTTTACCGTGTGTGTATGTCTTTTAGGCCATACTTGAAATGTCCACACATGTGTGAGTCAGCCCATACAACTTGTTTAGTATATATAATTTACACCCTTCACTCTCAAATCGTTGATTGTTTTTTTTTTTTGGTGAATTATACCACGCTGAATACATGAACAGTATGTGATTGGTTTGAAATGCAGTCAATTCATAGAGAACGGTTCAGACACAAACATACGCTGTTAATACTGTAATGTTTCAGCTAGAATGACTGTCCGGTTATTGGACGAATCCTAGATTGCAGGTATGATTAAATCAATGAAATTTGGATGAAAATGTTCCCACAAATATACAGAATCTTCATTCTGCAACTCAGTGTGCAACGCGACCAGCGTTTGTCAGACGATGTATCCTGTCTGTGTCTTGTGACGTCATACCTGCAAGAGCGCCCCTGGCGGAAAAAAGGAACCAAGAGTTACCTCCCTGGAAAAACGACTTTAAATAGCTTTTGGTTACTACTTACGCTGTCCTCAGTGTTTTATAGGGTGGATGGAGGGTGTCCGGTTCCATGCTGCTTCAAAGATTTCTTCTTTGAAGTAGCAGGGACACAACTGGGCTGGGTTGTGCTTAGTTGGTTCGACGTGATATAGCTGAAATATTGTTGAAAGCGACGTTAAATTCTATTCACTCACTCACACTTTCTTGCCACCACATGACTCACACTTGCAATAGCACTGATTCACTGCAGAGGTCATTGGACACATGCTCATATCGAAATTCAACTGTGAGCTACATTGCTGATTCATGTTTGCTTATTCTTGGAGGCTTACTCAAGACTGTAGGACAAATAATTTGACAGTAATACTAAGTTGATTAGTTTCAAATAAATACGTTACTGAAAAAGTGTCCAATAACTGGGCGCAAACTTGGATGTTCACACCGTGAATATTCCCTGCGTTTCAACTATTCCCAGTCTCTCTCCGTATATTTTCTCCAGTCTTCTTTAATGACGATTTATTACTAAAGATGTAGTCTTGTATCCAATGTTACTTATCTGGCCATACGTGGTTGCATGGCCGACTTCGCAAAAAGTGTTCAATAACCGGGCAGTCATGCTTTTGTTCTGTACAAAACTGACCGTGTTTAATCTACACTTTTCACGATGAGCTAATATTGGGCGTACAGAATGAATTTACAAGCATGCACATCTCACTATCTGGGACCGGTGCCTCATCAGACATGCAATTGGAGTTGTATACAACTGTACAAAAACAGTAAATCTTGTAGAACATAATCTCCTTCCTGACTTTGGTTATCTCCAATTCACCCCATCAAAGGTTAGAGTGCATGTATGATGTCGAACATGTGATATATTCGCCAACAACGAGGACTCATGTGGTCCAATAAATATTACAAAATAGTAATTTGGGTTACTAATAAAAATTTTAGACATATCAGTTCACACACAATTTTGGAATAAAAGTTGGGTTCATCGAGTATCATATTTATACCGGGCATTTGGATGAATGAATGAATGGATGGGTGGATGTACTTGAGGGTTTACAGTGTATTCGAGGGCTAAATCCCATCCAGCAGCATGTGGTATATGTTTAGGCAAAAATCTTGCCCTATATCCCTTTAACAAGGGAGCCGGATTTTTTACTCAAAAAGTTTGACCATTGGCCCCTACGACTGACGCTGCAGGATTGCGTCAGAGTGACGAAGGGAAACGAAGGGAAACGAAGAGAGAAGCGGTCGACAGGTCTTATTGATGTCGATAAGACATGATGATCTTATCATTTTTCATTCAAATTGGAGCATCTCTGCAAGTCTTGCACAAACGAGCTCCATTATGCGAACCTTACGTGTAAGAATATTGTAAGTTTTCCAGTTACTTATATATTAATTTAATAGGACTAAATCATACCAGCCCTTTATGTTTTTGCTTGCGGAGATCACCGTGGTAGTATTACTGTTATACATATAAATGTACATACCAGGTTTTCGGGAGACTGAACATAATACAAGAAAAAACAGCCCCTTTAAGTCTCTACATAGGGTACGGCACTGAATAATACCTCCTTGGATTTCCACACCAAAGTCGAGCTTCCTACTGATGGTTAGGAACTTGCTTTGACCGTGTGACTCCCACGTGCCTAAACATATACCACATGCTGCTGGATGGGATTTAGCGCTCGAATACACTGTACACCCCCAAGTACATCCATCGAGCCATTCATTCATCCAAACACCCGGTATAAATATGATACTCGATGTCCCTGCGAACCCAACTTTTATTCCAAAATTGTGTGTGAACTGATATGACTAATTTTTTTTATTAGTAACCCAATTGGTCGGTCTGTTTATTCTCAATAACGACATATATATTCACGATCGCTAAAGACCAGAAATAAATTTTTGGAAGCCAGTGTTTCCATGCATCAGGCAGTATTTTTGTCTTTTATACTGTGTTCCTCGAGACATGTCGCCTTTGCGACTCAGTTGTACGTGTTTCGGCTTTGATGTT
Organism: Hanleya hanleyi; assembly: GCA_036873755.1. Lineage (NCBI taxonomy): Eukaryota > Metazoa > Mollusca > Polyplacophora > Lepidopleurida > Hanleyidae > Hanleya > Hanleya hanleyi. The sequence continues at coordinate 21,887 of JAVTVY010013609.1, forward strand.
TCAAACAGCTGCTCGGTTAATTTTTGTGAAATGGCAACGCGAGTAAAACATGTCACAATCCTCAAATAGCTGTATTCTTTCGCCTATGAGACACGTTTTCATGGAAAAACATGTTGAAACATGTAGCATTATGGAGCATCTCACATGTTACCCATCTCAAAATGAAACGTTAAACATGAAACCTCTTTTTTGCAGTGTAGGCAAATATTTATTCTATACAAACGAGTGAAAAACAGTAGGTATTATTGATTTTTATGAACGCAAATCCACACGAAGGTCGGGAGGCCGAAATTTTGCGATACGAATTTTCGGTTCAACGACTATACCCTACGTTGTTAATATCACAAAATTGAATGTCAGTAGGATTAAGCTTGTTGAATTAGGAGTGTAGTAGCATGCATAATTCCCAAATATCAGTTCCAGGGACAGTCCGACATCCCACGCCCTTCATACCCCCCGTGCAAAATTTCTTATTTCTTTCGGTCTAAAGTTTTAGCAATAGTCTACAAATACATCTCATTGTCCCCCAGAGTCACAGTCACAAAATGCCCGATTGCAGTCCAAGACGTCAGTAATTTCATTTTCTTCACACTGTTTGAATGCAATAGTCATCTTTCAATGGAAGAACTTTCTAGGTCTTGACACAGATGGGTCCATACTATCGTTGATCAAACAAGATACGTCAATTGCAGTAATTTAAGAAATATAGTTAACATGATGACACACCGTCGTCTGATTGCCATATTTGTTTACTATGTTCACCCATGCAGTCACATGAAACCGCGTTTTCAATTGGTCAGTCGAAGGCAGTTCATCCAAAGAATGTCATGCCTTCGAAATGTAGCCGTTCATCCATGCTAAAGCCATTTGGATAAACGAGAACGTGACGCCGCCGACTGAACTCGACTCGTACATGGCCTTTTGTGCTTAATCTCTCTATTTTATCCCTCGAATTCCGACCGTAGCTTGTCACGTGGGGGAAAGGACAGCGGAGGATATACTTATAGGTGTACAATCTGTAGATTCTCCCCGTCCCAAGGTGTAAGGCTAAACATAGAGGATAATAAGAATGCGGATTAATCCGCATCTTGACCTTTGACCTCTGTGACGTCATAGCCACGCCACCAGAGGTGACCTTTGACCCTGTGCATGCACACAAAAGGTACTGAAACACCATTACGCTGGGACAAAGTTCACTTGCGGTCACGTGACTGAGGCGTGAAATGCGTCAAATGTCAATATGCGGGTAATACGCATTGTCTACTACCACTGAACGGTGAAACATTCTGTGTGAGACTAACGTCATGAGGTCAACCTCATTTGTTTGTAAAAGAATGCGAGTTTTCATTGGATGCCCTGCACGCATCGCACACGAATGAGCATGCGCGCGATGGCGTCTCGAGGCAAAGTAAATCCTGAATTGACCTCGATCCCCGCCAACGGGCTCTCGAGACTTTAGTATAAGTTGTCCAGCAACTGCTCTCAGCGCTTCACGATACGGACTGATGTCTAACTCCAGCACAGCCTGTTCCAAGGCGGATCATAGATCGGGATTCAGGATGAAATACATTGTGGATCCATTTAGTCTAACCAAATGAGTAAAGAAGGGGCCGCTGCAGACGTAGACATCTCGGGCGACACAGATGAATGAGCTCGCTGTCCAGTTCACCAATCAGCGCCTATTTGAATTCTCGTTAACCACTCCGAGACAGCCGAATGATAGTCGGTTGGGGCTGTGGCCGTTCACTGTCGCACACATCCCAAATGTTTTCGATGATATGCACACGCTTATCATGATGCACACGATGAAGACCGCGAGACTCAGACTGAGAAACGCACGTACGAGATGCTCCATCATCCTGAATTGGACTCCACGTACATGACCCTTACAAATACATGTACATGTACATATCACGTTGAGGGTCTATTGGGGATGGAGTGTTCAGTCACAATCGGAGAACTCCCCACGCTTGGTCTAACCCAAGACAACCACGTGCTCATCCCATGGGGTGATTTATAGCTGCGTAAGGAGGTGACTATACACCCAACCCACGCGGATACACCCAGATTTGCGCATTTTCTACTACACTTGACGTCACCAATGACGACGGATCAAGTTAAAACCAATTCAACCTCATTCTACGCGCTGTGGACCCTGTATACTACATATGAACCCGAAATGGCCCCTTAATCGCCCAGCTACGCCCTTGTGCACCTCTAGAATGCTTTCTTTCACTTCTACTTTTTGACTCCTCTTGCGCACTCTGGCATCATCTTCAGTCCATACCACTCCAATCTCGTTTACATGCCGAAGTCTTCTAGTAGATGGCCTCCTTGTTATATTTGGATCAGGTAAGACTACTTCGGAATGTAAAGGCCGTTTTCCGCATTGCTTTTGCATCTACCCCACCAATTACGTGATCGACCTCGATGAGCGCTTCAACTGGACACACTGCCTGACCCCTTAGAACGCTTATTGCCCCACCTAGACCCATTTTACTGCATGCACAGTCCGGTTTCCGCATTCGTTTTCAGGAAAAATGTTTTACATTCACCCCAGACCTGAAATGTCCTCTCCATATTTCCACTAGTCACGCGACTAAAAGAATCCTCGCTCTGAGCGTGACCGTCGCCCTGGACGTGACCTCACCCATCCACCACATTTACCCCACCGCGATCCAACAATAAAATAAGACATTTGCTCTCTCTATACTACTGCTTTTGGTAAATATAATCAGAGATGATTGTATAAAACATGATAGGAGACTGGAATGCACCGGAAGAAGGACCCCAATTTTCTATCATATTTTATATGATAATTTAACCCAGGAATTTCATTGGATTAGCATCATCACCAACAGAGCGCTAACTGTAGTAAATGAAATTTTCCTCGACAATCAATGTTAATAAATGCATTATCTTGTTTCGCTCATTTAATAATAACATCGTGTTGATAGATGTAAAAAAGAGTTGTCCAATATCTGCTGTGGTACACAACATTTAAGTGGATTTATTTTAAGGCAAGATAACTAGATGGAAATACCTACCAGAATATCGAACACACTTGAAAGACCGAACATTAACCATATATTCCTACGAAGTAGGCTACAGATCGCAAATTGTCCGGTAATGAGTGAGTCAGTCCATCCGAATCCTTTCGTCGGCAAAATAAGGAGAACCGTTGACATTAGAACCTTGATTTTCGGCATGAACGTGCATTAGGGCATTGTTACCAGCAAGTTCTGATCTGAAATAATTCTGATTAAAATTAGATTTATAATTAACACTTCAGTATATTGTTATAGATATATGTAAGCTGTAGCCTTTAACGTGTATCCTATTTCACATCCAAACATGTCATCATTGCCAAGAAAACTGTGGTCCGTTTTGCTCCAGCGTTTTATCGCATTTAATGAGTAGGCCTATCAGTTACTGTCCGGCTAAAAATACCCTATTGCATATACCCTCAAAAATTCAGCGCTGTTTGCACAACGAAGCTGAGGTGGTTTAACGTTTATCAATGAAGAAACTCACCGATCAACTGCCATAGAATATAATGTGAAACAAGGAAACCGGAATGGTACATTCATCAGATTGCCGATACCCAAAATGTGTTGTCTCATGTATCTAGATAACGTGATGTAGAGACGCTATTTATTCGTCTTTGTACCGGTTATGCTCAGGAGAATCACATAGAATCATTATTATCTTGTGCATAGAAGGTGTTGGTCTTGAGTTGAATTACCGTAAACTACATAAATGCTACCTTTCTATACTATAGTACTATATATAAAAAATTTGGTGTATTGTTGGGAAAATAATGTGATTCAAAAAGTTGTTCTGATCCTGGACAAGGGCACTGAAAACCACTAAAGATATGTAGATGTATTTTCACACGTAAAGCTTGAAATCTAGTGAACCTATATTATTCAATCTGTTTCCTTTAATTAAAAAAAATGTAAAATTAAATCGGCGATCGTTATTTATTTTGGACTGAAGGCGCATTAGGAGACTGTTACCTACAAGTTCTGAGCTGACCTACTTTTGATAAAAAATTCTGGTGATTTTTGATGAAAATCACTGGCGATTCTGACTTGGGCGGTGCCCATCTTAATATAGGCAGGATTTCAACTGGGGGTGGGGATTTCCAAGAGTTCAGTTCGCGTTCGTGTCCTAATGCCTACTGTACTTCGTAGGTCCTGTGACGTTAGTCACACTGCTCATGTTTTATTATGTTTACTATAGAATGCGTTTCGAGGTAAAACGCTCGCAGACGGATTAATTAATAACAAAAAAATCTGATAAAAGATGGAGAATTGATAACAGCCTCACCCACTGTTTCAGCTGTAAGAACTTTGTTGAGTGAAGATTTGTTTACATATTTGGGAAACTTAAAGAGAGAAGAAAGATGTATTCATTGAATATGCCTTACCCTTGTGCCACAATAGGATAGGGGTGTATCCGAGTATGCAATTAATAATTTATTAGTCTGCGAGGGCCTTAGAGCTAAAACAGACAGCGGAGGCTGTTCTTTTATGGGGCATTAACCCGCATTCCAAAAAATATGAAATAAATACCTAAGAGAGTAATAGGATATTGTTAGAGATGCAAACCGCAAAAAAATGAACTGGCTTAGGAATCCGATGATGAAATCATATCCTGATTTTTTTTTGTTCTACATAATTTGCCGCCTATTCCATCAAGCTGTGGCTGGAGCTGTCCTTCACCAGATGCTTTTGCCTTCCCCAGACGGAGACTTACGTTGTCCGTGTGGGGACGGCTGCGTTAAAATTTATATTACATGTAGCTAGTGTTATGCGGATACAGGTCAGCATCCTGGTGCCCTGAAATCTGAGTCATTTCCGCACTGTGATATCTATCCTGTGAACAACTGGGAATATTTCTGAAGAAGTAGTAAGTTATCAACTTTCTGGTCAGCCATTTTGAGAAAAACAGTTCAAGGGCTATGTACACCAGCGACTGTCGTTGAAGAGACAAATTACGGACGCTTAAATAACTACGGATTTCAGGTCAGTGTTGTCGTTAATTTTGTCATTTGTTAACTTATCTACATGTAGCCATGGGCGTCGCCAGGATTTCTTGAGAGGGGTTGTTAACTTATTGGAGAGCCCAATTGTGTGCTGTTTAACATACATTTTAGCGCCGAGAGGGGGTCGTTCGCACCCAATGACTCTCCTAACGACGCCTTTGGTAGTTTCTTCTTCAGCGTTAGTCAGTACAGGTTTTCTACGTTGAATGAACGTGCACTGTGCTTAATTCGTCATATTCATTAGCTATTGGATGGATGGATGTACTTGGGCACTCCATCGCACCGCGATGGGCACAGGTCGTGCGAACAAGCCGTGCAATTATGATAGAGAAATGTCTCGGCTACCTACATGTACATCTGTAGAGACTCCCATGGAAGGCCAAATGTCCAAATAATCAGAAACTCTCAGTTGTCGAACCGAAACCTAGGTTTTACAACGAATATTATGGATTAAGAATACTGATCAGCGATACGGATTTGTTTATGTATGTATACTATGATTTTCTTTTTGAATTTGGTGCTAATACTGTTATATGGAATATGGAATAGGTCTTCGGATTATGGACGCGGATATTCTTTATTGGACGATGGCTGGATTATGAATGACGGACTAGACGCTTGTAATCTACCAGACAATACTGAGTTTCTCTTTCCTTATCTCGAGTTTCTGTTTCTCAACATCGAAAATCACAGTTGTCTCTGGATAACTTAAGTTATCGAACCGAAAACCTAGGCTATCTAGCATACAACCCCGAGTTTCTCTTTCAATCTCGAGTTTCTCTTTTATTTTGGACACTCATCCAGAAAACTTAAGTTATCAATCGATAACTTAGGTTTTCGACTTTGCGGTTGTCAATGAAACTCGACAAACTAACTTTGAGTTTCGATACCCGGGTACTATAGGTTTCGCGCCCTTTCCCGCATGTTGACTGATCAAAACGTCGGACAGAAACACACAATTAACATGTATTCAACACACAGACAACTGCGATTATTTATTTAATGTAGATCATCCCGAGACAAGTTTATCATAGACTGGGTATCGGTACTCAGAACTAGGTCTTTAATCAGTTTAATAGCTAGTATGCTGCAGTCTGAATTGGGGAAAATAATCTAGTTGTAATTCAGCTATCCGGTCAAGCTGACTGACATCAGACATGCCAATGTAATTCACACCAGCAAAGTACATTTAGTGATATGATAGCTACTGTGGCAAACACTTTGGTTATACACACGCTGTCTCTGGGTCAACAGCGATTAGTGAATGTTATTTCACTGTCAGTGTGAGTAGTTTGATTCCGTATAAGTTATTTCGTCACGTGATTCTGTCTGCATTTCTGGTTGGTCAACAATCGGAAAAGGGCGCGAAACCCAGTACCCGGATATCGAAACTAAGTTAGAAAATCGAGTTTCACTTCACGACAACCATCAATTCGAAAACCTAGGCTATCGACTGATACGCGAATGTCCAAAACAAAACAAAAGATAAACTCGAAGTTGAAAAAGAAACTCGGGGTTGTTAGCTAGTTAACCTAGGTTTTCGACCGCAAACTTAAGCTATCAATTCGAACACCTAGGTTTTTGGTTCGATAACTAAAGTTTTTCAGTGATAACTTTGATTTTCGGTGTAGAGATATAGAAACTCGAGGTTAAGGAAATAGAAACTCGGGGTTATGTGGTAGATAACCTAGGTTTTCGACCGTAAACTTAAGTTTTCGACTCGAAAACCATGGGTTTTTTTTAACTTACATGTAAGTTCACTGTTTGAAAACTTAGGTTTTCGATTCAATAACTGAGTTTCTGATTATTTGGACATTTGGCCTTCCATAGACTCCTGCATGGACAGTCGGTATATCAACCAAATAGATCGCTCAGTGTCATCAGCTCCCTATCGTGCGCTGCCATCCTTTGGCGTCAAGATTATAACATTGGCGAAAGACGAGAAAACACATTGCATGCTCCCTTCATGCCCTTGTTCACAGGCAGAGCATGGTAGAAAAACCGGTTTTTCAAACAGAAAAAAAAGAAATGTAGAAACTAGATCTATATTCTTGAATTTTGTTACGTTTCTAACAAGTAGAATATATTCTTGCATTTTCTGAAGACATACGTGGGAAAATGTTCACTAATACCCAGTATAATTACCTAGATTCTATATTTACCTTCAATATGCAATGAAAAGTCACTAATTTTGATTTCCGTGATATATTTTAGAACATAAAATGTTCTTTTCTTGCTTAAAGAAAAATATTCTGCCCTTGGAATAAGATTTTTTTTCTTAAACATGTTAAAAAAGAGTATAAAATTTACGAAATAAATATTCTTACCCCATGGACAGAATATCTAAAAAAAATAGGACTTTTCACTGCCAAAACATATTGAAAGATTCAACAAAATTCTAAATTAAGTATTTTGTTGCTGTGTTTTTTTGCTTTGAACCCATATCCTTCGACAGGTCAGAGCTAGAGGATAACAACAATTGTTTTTCAAGAAAGTCAAGATATTTGTTTCACAGAAATATCTTGTTCTTAGACAAGAAATATCGAAACTAGATCTATATTCTAGAATTTAGAATTTTTCTAGAAATAATGAATATTTTCTTGAACTTTCAGAAGACATAACTGGTATAATATTATTTACTATCCAAGATAATTTCCCCAAAATGGCTTGAGATGATAACTTATATTGTTCTATATTCAATTTAGAATTGTGTTTAATTCTTCAAAACATTTTGTGACTGAAAATGTTCTGTTTTATTTTAAGAAAAATAATCTGTCCATTGAGTAAGAACATTTATCTCATAAGTTTTAATGTTTTTTTTTTCAAGGAAAAAATTCTTACCCCATCAACAGATTATTTTTCTTAAAAAAAAGAAAAGGACATTTTATTTTCAAAAATATACCACAGAAATCAGAAGTTACTAGTGATTCGTCGTTTAGCATTGGAGGTAAATATTGATGCTATCAGCACATGCAAATTAGAGGTAATATCCCAGCACTTAAGCCAAAAATTTGTGCACTTCGTGTTAATAGCTTGAAATGTGGCACAATAATACTTTGAACCATGAGGAACAAACTCAGACGTGGGGCCTTCGGCCTTCTCAAAACAGAAAAGGGGGAGAGGAGGGCACTAGATTGGCTTACGGGTAGCTGTCCCCTTAGAGGGTCAAAATTGGTCATTTTTTATTTCTTTATTCAAATATCCATTTAAACTATTTCCTCTAACATTTAGTGAAAAAATGAAATCAAAATTATAAATAGAAGTGCTTCAATTTTAAGGTTAACAATTTAGTTTCCGATGCACTGGAACAATTAAATAGATTGCCTTAGCTTGGGCTTGGCTATTATTAATTTTGTCTGTTAAATTTCCCTTTCCAAAACTCATTTCCGCAGTGTTATGGTAAGCTAATTATTTATTAGTTCTACTTATTTACATTAATCTACCCCCTTCTGATCAAAACCATGCAAACATCCGTATTTTTGTTTCCAATAATAACAGTGACACTTCACTCAGACATGCACCCGTTGTGAAGTGATCTACACGGGTGTGAACAATTCTCAGCTGATCAAGTTTTAGCAAGTTTTTAAGTTTAAATTGGACTTTAAATCGCATTGATGAAAAACACTTAGTGTAATAGTTATCAAGAATAAACAGGAATTCGATTAGGTCCCATTCGACAGATTAAAAAGGTATTTGACAATAGAATTCAAGCAAAAAATTTGGATTAATTCATCAGATGTATAGCTGGACACATTTTGCCCGATTTCTAGCCTTTCATTTTTGTACAAAATCCGAGATTTAAACGTTTATTTCTCGAAAAGTATCCATGCTACGCTTTTGAAATTTGGCATGCTTATTACTTATAAGGTGATCTAGTAAAGTCTATCTTACTTTTTATACGCCCGCCAAAAGGCGGACGTATTATGTGATGGCGGTTTCCGTCCGTCTGTCCGTGTGTCCGTCTGTCCGTCTGTCCGTCCCCCGTGTCCGGTCTATATCTGGGACAGTTTTCCATCTACAGTTCTAATTTTTGGTGAGTGGATACCCTACGGGGAGACGATGTGTCGCATACCAAAATGAAGGTCAAGGTCAGAGGTCAAAGGTCACTGGCCTAAAAAACGGGAAATCACTGAAGTGTTTGTGTCCGGTCTATATCTGTGAAAGTTTTCTTTCCACAGTTGCAATTTTATGTGAGTGGATACGCTAGGTAGAGACGATGTGTCGCGTACCAAAATTGAGGTCGAGGTCAGAGGTCAAAGGTCACTGTTGCCTAAAATCAGGAAATCATTTATCATTGACAGTTTTCTATCTACAGTTCTAATTTTTGGTGAGTGGATGCCCTAGGGGAGAACGATGTGTTGCATATGAAATGTAGGTCGAGGTCAGAGGTCAAAGGTCAGTGTGACGGAAAAATCGGGAAATCATTAAAAATTTCTAATTTTTTATGAGTGGATTCAAAAGGGGGAAACGAGGTGTCGCATACCAAAAATGAAGGTCAAGGTCAGAGGTCAAAGGTCACTGGCCTAAAAAACAGGAAATCACTGAAGTGTTCGTGTCCGGTCTATATCTGTGAAAGTTTTCTATCCGCAGTTGCAATTTTTTGTGAGTGGATACGCTAGGTAGAGACGATGTGTCGCGTACCAAAATTGAGGTCGAGGTCAGAGGTCAAAGGTCACTTGCCTAAAATCAGGAAATCATTTATCATTGACAGTTTTCTATCTACAGTTCTAATTTTTGGTGAGTGGATGCCCTAGGGGAGAACGATGTGTTGCATACGAAATGTAGGTCGAGGTCAGAGGTCAAAGGTCAGTGTGACGGAAAAATCAGGAAAATATTAAAAATTTCAAATTTTTTATGAGTGGATTCAAAAGGGGGAAACGAGGTGTCGCATACCAAAATATAGGTCAAGGTCGAAGGTCAAAGGACACTGACCCCAAAATCAGGAAATTATTAAAAATAAGTTTTTTGTGTCAGTAGATGCATGACGGGGACACGGTGTGTCACATACCAAAATGTAGGTCAAGGCCGAAGGTCAAGGTCACTGTGACTTCCAAAATCATGAAATAGTTAAAAATCATGATGTTTTTGTGTCCATTGATACACATCCTCGCGAGCCAGTTTATCGATCGATCTGTTAGGATCGATACACTGGCTTGGTTAGTTACCCATATGAGTTCTGGATATAAATAGATCAAGAGGTTTCCTCTAAATCAACCCAATCAGTGAACGCGCTAAGCCAGTTGATTAGGCCAATCCGCTGCTAGGTATGAGATATGACAGGATTGAATTTTGTTGCGGACTCAACTGCTTTGATGTCAAGTTGAAATCAACATCGGAAGTCAAAGCAAAAACCGCAAGCTTGGGATACCGACACGCTTATTCAAAACAAGTGCGGTGGATGAAATGTACGAGATTGTATAATGGAGGCGTCGACTCAAGAACTCATTCAAAAGACAAAAAATGTCAAGGTAAACCCTCTTCAAGGATTTAGGATTTACCTGGACTTGTGAAGATGATTAAGATATTGAGGGAAGACAATGTGTCGTGTACCAAAATGTAGGTCAAGATTAAAGGTCAAGGTCACTGTGATCCAAAAATTTGAGATCCTTAAAAATAACCTTTTTGTGCCAGTAGATACATTAGAGGGACATGATGTGTTACATACCAAAATGTGGGTCAAAGATCAAGGTCACTGTGACCCCAAACTCAAGAAATCATTAAAAGTCACATTTTCATATACCTGTCGAAGACGAGATCATGTAATGCGATGTTGCATTCTGTCCATTCACCCATTAACATTAGTTGTCCATGCGATATCTCTAGTTTCAAGGTATGGATTGATACCAAACTTTGGGTATAGCTTACTCGCATTGCAAAGAGAGATTGATTTGTCAAAAGTCAAGTTTAGCTGCCTATATGTGTTAGGTTGGAATATTCAGACTTGTCTCCCCTACATGTATATGGCATTTGTCCTGTGGAGTTGTCTCATGTTTGATACATGTAAGAAATGGCTACATTTACTTAAATTGTTGTGGCGGGTGGTTGGTGGGTGTCCGGTGGGCACAGGTTCCTGTTGCTTCAATGCACTTTGCTGAGAAGCAACAGGAACTTGATAATGTGGTGTCTAGCACTGTAATATCACGTGTCTTTATTGCACCATGTAAGCGTCTTGTCTGCGTCTTGTGCGCTGTCTTCAGTGTTTTATAGGGTGGATGGAGGGTGTCTGGTTCCATGCTGCTTCAAAGAGTTCTTCTTTGAAGTAGCAGAAACACAACTGGGCTGGGTGGTGCTTAGTTGGTTCGTCGTGATATAGCTGAAATATTGTTGAAAGCGACGTTAAATTCTATTCACTCACTCCTTAAATTGTTGTGAAATAAAAACCGTACATTTACTAATTCAATGGGGAGAGGGGTCCTTTATGAACTTTATACCTGTTTATTAACTCAAGAACAAAGGTTTACTTCATCACTTTCTTCACATCCTTCTACCTTCATGGAAAATTTTCTCGCCTGAAAGGAATCCATTTGAAAGAAAACTACTATTTTCTTGTGTTTGACTATTGTCGATTTCAGTGTGGGAGATGTGAGCTCTCGACTCTTGTTTCAAGGTCACCTAGTTACCAAGAGTTCAGCCTATTTTAGTTTATCATTCAATATAAGATGTGATGTAACATTCTCAGAAGCATAAAATCGTAGACCTTTCTCTAGATTGCTAGCTACCAATTCGGATCAAGGCCATTAACAATCTAGAAATTCAGACCAGTGTAATTCCAGATATACGGGCGTATATTGAAGCCCCTTGGGCTCTTGTTGTAAGTTCGGATTAGTTTTTTAATTATTCAACTGTTAAGACAAACGACCGTAAAATAGTACGTTTTTCTCAATTTATTTTAGTAAAATAGCTGTAAAAACAAAACCAGCCAAAAATAAAAAAAATGAGATAAAGTTTACTAGTTCGAATTGTCTCCTATCAAGGTATACCATTAAAGTTGAAACACGACCAACAGTTTTCATGAAATTTCAATTGAAAAATGGTCGCTATTGTGTTCATTTTAATTTTTTTCAAATTGGAATATTTTCTACACAGTAGCAGCGTCGGTTATACAAATCATATAGTGGAATCCTTACGATGTACGCTTTCATAAAATATATAGTTCATTATGGTTATCTTGTATATTTATTGATACAGACGACAAATTATCACGGGGGTGCAAAAACTGCCTCTAAGGGTGCAGCTATCCTTAATATTCCCCTTCGTTTATATCCTGCATATTTTTTGTTATCTGAACGGATATAGCGTTGAATTTTTTCAAACCAAAAGGTATAGAAAAAAATTCTTACCCCAGGAACAGATTATTTTTCTTAAAACAAGAGGACATTTTATTTTCTAAAATATATCACAGAAATCAGAACAAGTGATTCGTCGTCATTGGAAGTAAATATCGGAGCGATTAGCACATGCAAAGCAGAGTTAATATTCTAGCCCTTAAGCTAAACAATTGTGCCTTTCGTGTTGAAAGCTTGGAATGTACTTCAAACCATGATGAACAAACTCAGATGTGGAGCCATCTCAAAGCAGAAAACATTCGGGAGGTACGTTGGGGGGAGGAGGGCTATTATGGGGCATTATAATCCCCTCCCCCGATAGATTGGCTTAATATTCCCCTGCGTTTTTATCCTCGATATTTTCATTATCTCAGCGACTATGGTGTTGAAATTCACCATACCGTATAATTTGGCCAAGCTCACTAGGAAATGTTCCTAAATCCAAGCTGGCCGCACAATTGGCGTCAGAGGGACGTCATTTTTTCAGAAGCTATTTTGTTTTTTTATGTATATTAAATTTTTGTGTTTTATATTTAGATTTTTTCTCACCCTAAAATGATAAATAACCAGAGAACTATTCGTTTTATTGAAATAAAATACTTGTATGTCAGAAAACTGAGATATTGATTAAAGCCCAAAAAAATGCCACATTTTTAAGAGAACTTATGTTCGCCATTTTGGATTTGTACATGATCCTTTGCAATAATCTCAATATGATCCTTAAGTGAATCACAAAAATCTCCGATAGTTTCAGCTTTCGTATATTTTACTTACTCCATGGACAAAAAAAACACCTAAAAAAAAAGGACTTTTCACTGCCAAAACATACACAGAAAAAAAAAATAAGGAATATTCCCCGACTATTACACCAGCGAAATATTCCTCAACATAACTAAGGAATATTCCTTACCATGTTAAGGAAATTCCAAAACATGCTACGGAATATTTCTTATTGAATTTTAAGGAATATTCCGCTGGTGCAATAGTCGGGGAATATTCCTTAAATTTTAAGGAATTGTTTTTCAGTGTATTGAAATATTTCACACAATTTTGAATCAAGTATTTTGTTGCTGTGTTTTCTGTTGTGGACCAAAATCATTCGACGGGACAGAGCAAGAGGTTACCAGACTGCACAACAACAACAACATTTTTTTTTTCAAGAAATTGGTAAAGAAATTTGTTCCACAGAAATATCTTCTCAGATAATAAATCTCGAAACCAGATCTATATTCTAGAGTTTAGATTTTTTTGGGGAATGAGAAATATTTTCTTGATCTTCCAGAAGACATAAGTGGTATAATATTGTTTATTATCCAAAATAATTCCCCCAAAATGGCTTGTGATGATCGCTTATAATCTGTTCATCGAGTTAGAACATTTATTTCATAAATTTTAATGTTTTTTTCAAGGAAAAAATTATTATTAAAAAATTAGATTATTTTTTTCCAAAACAAGAAAAGGACATTATATTTTCTAAAATATATCATAGAAATCAGAACTAGTGATTCGTCGTTTAACTTTAAAGGTAAATATTGGAGCTGCACATGCAAATTAGAGGTAATATTCCAGCCCTTAAGCCAAACAATTGTGCATTTTGTGTTAAAAGCTTGAAATGTGGCACAATTATACCTTGAACCATGATGAACAAACTCAGATGTGGAGCCTTCTCAAAACAGAAAAAAAACAGTCGGGAGGGGGAATTTGGGTTACAATCCCCTCTCCCAATAGATTGGCTTAATATTCCCTTCGTTTTTATCCTCGCTATTTTCGTTATCTCAGCGACTATGGTGTTGAAATTCACCACACCGTATATAAGAATTAGGAACGGTGTCTTGACACCGTGAAGATGTCAAATCCCGGCATCAAAGATTAGCAAAATATCTGAACAATATTGCACCTAACTCTAAAATTGCCGGGTTTTTCGCCATGGCGTGTGAAACCGGATTGGGATATATCAACTCTATTAATATCCTACTGGGAAAAACCAGCAATAATTTATGGTTTATGCCTTGCTGTAATGGGAAAATGTCCGGGCATTGGACAGCAATAAGAGTTGTTTGATTTATCTGAACCGAGATTGGTTGTGAAAAACGGGCTGAAAGAGGGCAGCCAGAATTATTATTTTCCAATAGAAGCTCGAAAATGGAACACATTTCAACAAGAGTTTTCGGCAGAATCAAATAAGATTGAGTTGGAACCGACTTCTTAAAGCAACATCTTAAAGACCTATCCAACACATAAGATTAATTGATAACATCCAGGAGTTAATTCTTATAGTGCCTCCATAAACCAAGCTAGATATTCGTTCGCCGATTTCCTTGTGTCTCCGCAAAATTCTTGTACAACAATGTTCGGGTTACCATTAAAGATTTCACTGTATTTGGGGGGGGGGAGAGGACTCTGCTCCCGCTCCAAGTTGGATACAGGTTTCACATATTTTTCTATTTTATATCTAGTGATCTTGGCCCATTATTTAACTGCAGTATCCTCTGTTGGACTTTGGTTTGAATTCATTTGTACACCACACATGAAACTGGTGGTGGAGCAGCACTCATTTGATGAAGCGTGGACTAGTCTAAGTTCATCAAATCTCAACGAATAATAAAGCATTATCATCATTTCCATGGTAGATACTTCATGTAGGTGGCTATTGTCTGAGTCTTTGTGCAGCTGAAAAGGCTCAAGTATAGACATATTGTTGTCCCCAGACTTGGCTATTGTATGCATTGTCTGGTGATTCTTACATGGAGTATGAACCATTTCCGTGTATAACTCCAGATTCCGGTGAGATTGTTGTCGCGAAGCCGCGATTATCGTAGTAAAGGAATGAAATTTTCCTGGGCATAAACTATTGAATCCCGATCTCTCGAGGCTTATGTTTTGTATCCTATTTTAAGAGTTTCTCGGGTTGCTAATGCAAAATTTGTATGGTAATTTAGCGTCATAGGAAGTAGGGAAATATTACGTTACACATTATTGGTTGTTCAAGGTACATGTATACAATTTGTTATTGGACAACCGTCAAAGGGGCACATTCAATTCTGAAGAATTGGTCAATCACAAAAAAATAATTCGAACCGAAAATCGGGCAAATTTTACCCGAGGGGTATTCTTGTCGGCGGCGGCGTCTGTCTGTCTTGTGGATACGATATATCAAGAAGGATTTGGTGAAAGGTCAGAAACCTATTGAAAATGACTGACCTTAACCTATTTTATCAAGGCAAAATTCTAGTTTTTGCTGTATTTTTTTAAGGATTAAAGCTATGATTGACTACACCTTAATCTATTTTTCAATGTCATATACTGTTTCATATGCTATAACATGACGAAATATAGCTAGGCTTTCCAAATTAATACCATGTAGACATCAGGCGATGGTCCAGAGGTGTACTCCAAGATCCCGAATTCATGTTCCATATGCAATTAAGTTAGAATAGGCCAAAAAGTGTTGAAGATGACTGACCTTGATCTATATTTTCAAGATCAAATTAATTGATTTGATTATGAGCGTATATTTAGAGATAAGAATGTCGCCATGCTCTAACAGAATCTCAGCACAAACTTTTTCTCATCATTTAAGGCCTTGGCAAAACGTTAACCTGGCCCACTTCGTATGTATTTCGAATATGAGAGAACTACAATCCAGTCGAGTCAACCCGTCTAGATCACATTTTTGTTAAGAAAGTTGCTTGAAATTAGGGCAGGAGTTGCTAGATAGGAATGACATATATCAGTTAATCATACCCAGTGTAGAGTTCTGATTGGCATGGGGAGGAGTTACAATTGGAATGACATATGCCATTCCCTCTGTGCTATTGTATGGCACGCCATATGCCATTCTTTCTTTGGTGAGTTCAAAAAAGGATGTCAGGGAGTTCCAACTCGGTACTCCGTGCTACACGATTTGGAATGCCTTATTAGTTCCTAGTACGCCCTAATTTTAAGAAGCACCTAGTACGCCCTAATTTCAAGAAGCACCCTAACCTAGTTATCAAGTAAGTTCTAAAAAATACATTTTTTAACAATGCATCACTGCTGAATGTAGACAATAAATGATACCCGACGGTTATTGGAGCCCATTGGGCTTTTTTCACATCTGTGCCATATGTTACCGCCTCACTTGTGTGCACTGATGCCCAATGGTAAACCTGCGGCGATAACTGATCCTTTCAAGACTGGTATGTATTGGACATACTACAATATTGATCAGACCATGCTCCAAAAAAGCCGAAATTTGAAAACCGAACATTGTTACATTCATTTCTCTAATATATACGTTTTATCTATTCATCGCTATCATACTCTCGGTGCCTTTCATGCTGACATGTTACCTACTTTGATTAACCCTGATGATTTACCATATGTGACCACCATATTTGGCCAAAGTGGCCGCCTCACTTCCTCCAGTTAATAGTATATGCGAGAAACACTTGATACATGAAGAATGAATCCATTTGGGTGCTTTTACACTATCTATTTAGGTGCCCTAGCTGCATTATCCATTTGGGTGCCCTACACCAACCATTTGGATGCCCTACACCAACCATTTGGGTGCCCTACACCAACCATTTGGGTGCACCACTCCATCAATAAGAGGAATTGCTAAGTAACCGTCGCCTTTTTTTTGAGTGATATGCGATACTTTATGGTATACCGCTCTTCAGCGTCCGGCGAAGTTAAGCTTTTAGGAGATGTGAAACTAAAACATTGAACATCATTATTAGAATATCTATTCCATGTATTGTCTACAATACAAATAAGGAATAACTCGGCTACCATTTGAGAGCTGTTGTGGAACGGCAGTTTGGAAAATGTAGGGCACTCGTGACCTGTAGAATGACAGTTGATTATGGCAGATTTCATGAAGCGTTACTGTCTATAGCTTGTATAGTGAATATTTCTGCATAGTACCTTTTGATTTGAGCCTATGCTTCAACATAGGAGGGAGGATTTAATAACTGACAATTTCGATGTGAAGTTTTCAAAATTATCATTAAAGTAGTAAGCGTGATGACTCTTTCTTTGAAAAAGTAGACTAAGTTGATGTGTAGTCTATATTATGCCAGTTATCGCTCGTTAAGAACATCCTTTCACTTTAAAGCATAGTATACGCTAGATATGGAAGGCAAACACCGCCAAAAATACAACAGTGAAAGAAATAGCTTGAGTCAAACGATTAACGTTCATTTGACAAACGAGCAACGAACAGGCAAACAATTAACGTTCGTTTACCAAACAATTAACGTTCATTTGGCAGACGATTAACGTTCGCTTACCAAACGAACAACGCACAGACAAACGAACATCAGATAGTCAAACGATTAACGTACAGTCAAACGAACATCAGACAGTCAAACGATTAACGTACAGTCAAACGAACATCAGACAGTCAAACGATTAACGTAGTCAAACAAACATCAGACAGTCCAACGATTAACGAACAGACGGTGGCACCATCGGCATAAAAGTGTATGTGGAAAAACATCGCCAAATATAGAAAAATGGCGTACCAGCACATCAGCGATGCGGTTCGTCTCCTGAACCAAGCAGCTGCGATGCTTGGCCAGGCAGTTAATCTAACAACTTCTTGAAATAAGCAAATATTCTGAAATTGATACATGTGTTATTCAGACTGTTGTGCTATAGATTCAGTTAAAAACGTTTCTGTCAAATTTTAGCTTTGACGAAAAATAACTTAACCGATGTTCACAAAGGCTTTCTTAATCACCTCTTTGAAATAATTTCCAGCTATCCAGTTCTGCAAATAATTTATTGATCAAATCATATCTTACCATATTTCATATCTAGTTAATGAAAAATAACTTTCTATCTACCTGTATATTTGGAGAGAGAAAAGTGAGAGAAAAATATCTTGGTCCTAAATTGTTTTGTGACAAGCAAGATGCTGCGAATTGACAATGCTCACAACATGTTCTGAAAATTGCGATTCAGATGTCGATTGCACACTAATAGCATCAAAACAGCCGGACTTGAATACGTGTGTACATGTAGTTTCATCCGCCATTATTTTTTTAAATTCGATATATTTAAACGTTTCTATAAAAAAAATGAGTAACAACATTTTTTCAAAGCAAGACAGGCTAAATAATGTCCCTTGGTCGTAAGATTATGGTTGTAATAAGGATATTCGAATTTGAATTTTTGATTGGAAAGAATGGTTGATTATCGGCAGGGTGGGGGGGGGGGGCAATTATGACCCCCCTGCCAAACTTTCTATCCTATTTCTGGAACGCCAAATACTTGACAGCTGACACTCTGTGACTTTGTATGTTGGGGTCATTTTGATCCTATTGCATGACAGTAGTATACAAAGGGTAAATTGGCAGAATAGCGCCTCACTGCGCATGCGCAGAACCTTGTGTGACGTCACAGCACAAAAATGTGGCGGTTTTGTGGCGGTATTGGGGCGGTGTGCGCATGCGTGATGTGTGGGAGGTGGGTACAAATGTGGGAGGTGGGTACAAATGTGGGAGGTGGGTACAAATGTGGGAGGTGGGTACAAATGTGGGAGGTGGGTACAAATGTGGGAGGTGGGTACAACCCACCTCCCACAAATACAAATGTGGGAGGTGGGTACAAATGTGGGAGGTGGGTACAAATGTGGGCGGTGGGTACAACCCACCTCCCACAAATGTGGGAGGTGGGTACAAATGTGGGAGGTGGGTACAACCCACCTCCCACAAATGTGGGAGGTGGGTACAAGATGGCCGCGAGTAGTAAAATGTATAAAAGGAGTTGATTTTTAGGGAAAGGGTGTATTCAATCTGACTTACCTGACCTGACTTGATCAGCCAGCCAGCCCGCCAACCAGTCCTCCTGCCTGCCTAGCCTGTTCATTCTTTTGTTCCCTAGTTCCAATACGTGTATTTTCATACCTTTAGGCCGTCGCGCATGCGCACAATCACCCTAATTCAATCTTCCACCCAGTGCATCAGATAGCCCTTCTCCTTACCTTCAATTTGATACCTCACTCGACCCCATTGGCTCATTTTTAAAACAATTTTTTGCTATAGGGTGATAATTTACACCCTTCACTGCCGCGCATGCGCAGAATGCCGATATTTCAATCCCATACCCAGTGCATCAGATAGCCCTTCTCCTCACCTTCAATTTGATACCTCACTCGACCCCATTGGCCCATTTTTAAAAAACAATTTTTTTTGCTATAGGGTGATAATTACACCCTTTTTTTTTCGCTAATTTCACTAATTTCAATTTTTAATTGTTAAAAAAACATAGAAAATGAAAAAGATTTTTTTTGGCTCCATGAATCTTTTTTTCCTTGTTTTTAAAATAAAAAAAAAAATTTGGCTGTTCCATCAACCTTCCCTCCCCCTTGTCCCCCCCTTCTAATTCCCCTTTTTCCGTTTTTTCAATATTTAATTGTTAAAAAATTGAAAAAATTGAATTTTTTTTCTTGGGGCATAACAATGATGGGGTCTGATGTTAATTTTTGTGCAAAGTTAGAAGTTCCTCTTCCGGGCAAGATGGTTGGCCCTGAAAAGGGCCGTTAGTGTTACTCCACCACCACACTTAGGCACGGTAGATTTTCTTTATTCCTGCTACATGTTTCCGGCAAATTGGACATTTTATTTTCAGATGGTTCTCGCCGGCCTCAGTGCAATGGCACATGTCTCCTACACACGTCAGTGTCACCCAACAATCGGCACATAGACATAAATGACCGCATGGTAAAACAGCAAACTGGCTTTCGTGATCTGTACATATGCTACAGCGTGATATTTTCTGCTCTTTATCCAGTTGTTTGTTTTGTCTGTGAATCTCCTCGTCCATTTTAATCAGGTTTTCTTTCAGTTCATTAATGAAGTTGTTCAGGCGGGTTACCTGGGCTTTACACCCAGAGCATTGTTGTGGTGGAGTTTCGGCGGTAGTTGAAATCATTGGAATTTCACCAGGCGTTATCGTGGGTCCACGTCTACTATTTAACCGTGGCAGTTCATCAGTTGTGTCATCATCAGTTGTGTCATCATCGGGTTCTTGTAGGGTTTCCATCGTGGCTATTTCTGTATCATCGGGTTCTTGTATGGTTTCCATCATGGCTATT
Organism: Hanleya hanleyi; assembly: GCA_036873755.1. Lineage (NCBI taxonomy): Eukaryota > Metazoa > Mollusca > Polyplacophora > Lepidopleurida > Hanleyidae > Hanleya > Hanleya hanleyi. The sequence continues at coordinate 42,348 of JAVTVY010013609.1, forward strand.
TCTGCGTAATGTGCATCCCTTAGTCTTTCCAATTGGTCATTTTCTTCGACAGTTCGCCGGAGTTGTTCTAATTCTTCTGTACTGCGTGTTAAGATGGATGTTTCGTTTTCCAATGCCCTTTGAAAACTGGTGGTTACCCTCATTCCATCATTTTCCAGAACGCTAACCAGCTCTGGGTATTGTGTAGCGGCATTTCTCGGGTCCCTAACGGGATGCTGTGTAAACAGCTCACGTCTTGTTGAATTCATGATTGTATGGGTGAATAAATGTTACAATATACACGTATTTATACTTTTAGCGGTCTGTGGGAGGCGGGTACAAATGTGGGAGGTGGGTACAACCCACCTCCCACAAATGTGGGAGGTGGGACAACATGGCCGCCAGTGTCAGTCAGTGCAAGCTGTGGGAGGTGGGACAAGATGGCCGCCAAGTGTCAGTGAGTACAAGATATGCATGGCCGCCAAGTGTGCTTTGTTATCATTGTTCAAGCATAAAAATTTCTTATTTTTTTCCATAAATCCGTTACAATTTTCTCGGAATTATGATAAGACTAATCCATAGTGTACACGTATTTTTTTTAGCCAGGAAAATTAAATTATTTTCCAATGTACCTGGGTTTTACACTACCGTACACTAACTTTATGATTTTTAAAATGCCTAAAATTAATAAAATAATCCTATATTCTAGCGTTAGGTTGTAAAATTTTAAATATAACACTAATGAATGACCTGAGTTTAACTTGTAATAAAATTTACAGGTGTACGGACATTGATTGTAAAATGAAAAGCTGTTTATAATTGTTAAACAAACACACATATATTTTTTCTTCAGCAGCGTAGCACACGATACAACCAGTGTGTTTTCGCTGCGCATGCGCGCGTGTCTTACACTATAAATACCACATTTTTTTAATTATTCACAATTAATCTCTGAGTGCTCAGTCATGGATTTATCCTTGGCGCAACTCATGGATATTGACAACACATCAGATTTGTTCACAAATCATGATAATCAAGTACAACGCCTCGACAGTATCATGAATTTGGTACACGATGAACCTCGATTAGATGCTATAATCAACCCCTTATTCGTACCTTTACCTGAAGCCCAGAACTACCCTGCACCAACTCATTGTGAACAGCCTGCAGAAACATCACCGCTGGATAATTTCTTCGCCTTGACAACAACCACACCGGATGTTACTCCAGATGTAGACCAAATTTTTGATGATCTAGACGAGATGTTACAATTTTCCTATGTTTCCGGAGAAGAAGAACAAACACCAGATGAAATTGCTGATCTAGACGAGATGTTACAATTTTCCTATGATTCCGGAGAAGTACAACAAGCAATAGATGACAAGGCCAAGAACAGGGGACAAGGAGCACAGAAAAAAGATTTAAGAAGGCTGAGACCAGACGCCGGGGAAAAGAGAAAAGATACCAGATTGAGGAGAAATAGGCCACATCAAGACAGGAAAAACAGAAAAGATGTCAGAACAAACAGGCTAAGAAACAGGAAAATAACCCCAGAAAAACAAATCCAAGACGAGATCAATTATGTATGGTCATTAACAACAACAACAATCGGACAGACCACAGAGCGTCAAAGAGACTTGTATATCCATTGTGTAGAATGCGCGAATCCATTTTCGAAGTTCGCGATATTTCCTTGCGGTCATCAGGGAATGTGTGAAACCTGCATCAACCATCACGCTAAGATACCATGGTGTGCAAAGGCGAATAAACCGATAGTTTGTCAATTGCTTCCTTTGACGTGTCCTGTGTGCGCTCAGAGAAGACAGACCTTGTCAACAACGATGTAATATGGCTATATTACATATATTCCAACGGTTTTTTTAAAAACCACCCAGCTGTTCCGAAAGGGTGACTTCTAGCAAAGCACAAAAATAATTTAACACGAGAACCACACCCCTGTGTTCATCACGAGAATCACACCCCTGTGTTCGTTCAAAATAAATGCCCCACTCTTATCAAAATAAATTCCCCTTGCATACCGGCATCGTTATCTTGGCACTGTGTAATATTAAATTAATGGGGCTATTCCCAACTTTTATCAAATAAAATTTTTCCCCTCATACCGGGGTTTAAAAATTTTTATAAAGGCCATTATACCCTTGTACTGTCATATTAAATTAATGGGGAAAAACCAAAATAAATCCTGTGTGTGTATATAGAGATTTGTCCTCATAAGGACATTTGAGATTTGGCCAGGGATTGTTTATTTGAGTGAATGCAGTTTTAAAAAAAGAGAGGTATATGTAGGACAATCTGTGCTTTCAAATTCATGTGCTAGTATTTAGAAGTTCTCTTTCGGAGAAATTTATATTTTAACGTGTTTGTTTCACGGGCCCTGACAAGGGCCGTTTATTATTTTAACGTGTTTGTTTCACGGGAAGTAGCTTACTTTCCATCTGTGCCTTCCGCCGGGAAATAGCCATACGGAGTGCGCCGCCCCACATACACTACATCCATATTGTCCAGAAAATCAGCCGCCGGTATCGTACAGGTGGATGTTGGTGGTGGTGGTGATGGTGTGGGTAGGTTAACTGGAATGGCTTCCAGGGGAAACGATTTCTCCCCCCCTTCCTCTTCGAACGTTGGTGGTGGTGGTGACGGTGTTTTGTCGAGTGTTGTAGTTAACGCCGGAGGAGGAGGGGGCGGGTTGATCGTCTCCCCCATCACTTTACTTAACGAATGAAACCAATTCTGTTCACTCATTGTTGAGTGGGCCGCACACAACACTTCCCGAACATTCTCTGCCATTCTGCGTTCTCTGCGGTTGGCTTGTTCATGTCCGGCTCCCATCTCCAACGCTCTCTCCCAACTTTCGAATTCTTTTTTCCAAAATTTCTTCACCGCCCTGATCATCTCGCCCTTTTGTCGTCTGGATATGTGTCTTCTTATTCCACTCATTTTCTTGGTGTGAAAAATATTTTGTGATAGAGCATTGGCAGGGGGGTGGCAGTATATATGTACTTGGCGCGGACCTCGGCGAAATCGTTCATGGAGGAAACTGGGAAAACATTTTGGCGTGTGTTTCTTGGAATTTATAAAAGGTATATTATTTTACAATCAGTATTAGTCCCCCGTAGAATTTTTAGTTCTAATTGAGCTCATATAAATCAAGTACTCGTATTAAGAATTTCAGCCGTATAGTCCTTTGTTTACATCATAATTTTTAATTTTTAGTGGGTTTTCGAGCCGTCGCGAAAATACAGAAAACCCGATCCATTAAACAATAATTAATTTTTTTTCGTTAAAAATAGAGCAAGTCGATCCCATATTATTCGATACGAATCCCCTGAAAATTGCAGTGCGTTTCGTTCATGAGAACTATAGAAAAATTAAAGAAACACAGCCTTTAGTGACGATGAAAAAACACAAGCTAGGCGCCAATCTTTGCAATTTTCCAAAGTCACGCGCTGAATTATAACCAGAAGAACCAGCTCTACTCGATCCGTATTATTAATACTGGCCAACGCTACAAAAGCGCGGACCGCAGTCTAGAGCTAATCTATGAGTTTCGTAGGAAATCATTTCGTTGAAAACACCGTTTGTCAATGCAGAGTTTTGCCCCCTTATTCCATTAGGGAACCAAGAGTTATCCTTTTATTTACATCTGATTTGACTATTTTTACAGCGGCGGTAGGCCTTGTTGGGTCATCATAACCCAGGCTAAATTCTTATACTATTTTATTTTTATTCTCGTAGGAGTGCAGACTATTAATTGATGTACTCGGGCAGCGTGTAAAAAATTAATTACCGTATTTAATTAAATTTCCCAGGGTATTTTTTCCGGAAAAAAACAAAAAAATAAGCCCAGGCCAGATAGAGTTAATACTGAAAAATAGAATCTATCGCTCTATATAGGTGTGTCGGGCCAGTATTTGAGTTATTCTTCATGATGGCCTCGCCGGGGAAAGAGCTAGCGTTCTTTCAAGTCACGTCTAAGGTCTTGCTTATCGTATATCAACATGAATTACACCTGATCGAAGAGCACCCCATCGAAGTCAAATTGATTTTAACCCTGGCCGGGTGGACGCAATTTACACGGGTCTTACAATCCCAAGAACCCGAAGTCGATTTTTTACCTGTCGGTGAGGGCGTGTACCTGCGAAGGTGTAGAGAGAATTCATTTTTCCCTCGATTAGAACAGTACGGGGGTGGCAGTATTGTACTTTGGCCAGCCTTATGGGCAGGATTAAAAGCTATCATTGCCGAAGTCGACGATGCACTCTACCCGGAAGAAACTCAATCGATCATTACCCGTACGTTGACTTCGGGGTGTACTATACTAATATACCCAGATCGCCTCCAGCTGATTGACGACGATTCGCGCTGCTGGTGTAGCCCGGAGCCCGCGCGTGTGACATTATCGCCCGAGGGGTGGACTACCTTGAAACGTGTGTTATTTGGTGATTTGGATGGACAGAGTATTTACCTGTCTCAGGATGTATACATTTTTCGCGGCCTTTTTTTGCCCGATTGATCTCTCTCAAACGAGACGGTGGATTTACGTTGGACCCCGAACTGTGGACGGCTTTACAACACATCGTTCCCGTGGTGGATAAAGTATTCTCACCACTCACAGACTAGGGCCTATAAATACCAGGGGAAAGAGAGAGTGTGTATCATTTACCCTTGGACATTGAGAGAGCAAACATGTCGCTATCACTACGTGCCATTTTGCCTCTTACACCGAGTCTGCGCCTATACGTGTATGCAGAAAAAATCAAACTGGTGCAAGACGATCTAGCTATTTACTGGACCCCGGCGGAAATGCTATGGAATCCGGTGACACTAGAGCGTGATGGGTGGAATAAGTTTAAACGGGTATTGCGCGGGGAATTGGATGGAGAGCTGATTCATCTGGATAATGTCATGTACGTCTATACCGTAGCACCCCACCGCATACGGATAGGTCGGTACAAAGATGCGCGCAGTATCACCCTAACTCTCTCTGTGTGGGCAGCCTTGAAGAAAATAATGCCTATTGTCGACCAATTAATGTCACCCGACACTCGAACACCTGAACAATTAGCGTGGGTTCGGAGTATAGAAGAGGCGTTCGCTGAACCCCATGAAAGACTACATAAGGCGGAATTTTCTTTCTGTAAACCTACAGCCGGGCAAGAAAAAAGGCCTATATGTAAACAATGCAGAGCGGCTAGAAGGTCAGTACCACCCTGGGAAGAGATCGACTCACATGGGACGGGGGCGAACTCACCCCGGGAAGAAATCGACTCACCTGTGGCCAACGAAGAGATCGACTCACCTGTGACGGACGAAGGGAAAAAAGTGCATGATGCGGCAGTCGGAGAAAAGGGCGACGTCTATTAACAAAGTATTAACTGATTTGTATTACAAGCCGACCAGTGCCGCTGCCTATAGTGGTGTGGAGGCATTGACTCGAGCCACCCAAGGTATTAGTCGAAGTGAAATTCGAGCCTGGTTAAAAACTCAAGATACCTACAGTTTGCATCGAGCTGCCCGACGTCATTTGGCAATCGGATTTGGTGGACATGAGTCGATTTGCACCTCAAAATGATGGATACCGGTACCTATTGACGTGTATTGATATTTTATCGAAATATGCCTGGGTCCTGCCCGTTCGTACCAAAACAGGCGAGAATTTGATACGGGCATTCCAGCAGATTTTCAAGACAGGACGCAAACCCCTTTATTTACAAACAGATGAAGGGACAGAATTTCTCAATCGACCCTTTCAAGCCTTTCTTAAGAAAAAGAAGGTATTTTTCTTTCATACGTACAACGAGACGAAAGCTTCGGTGGTGGAACGTTTCAATCGTACGTTCAAAGGGCGTATGTATAAGTATTTTACAGCCAAGAATACCCGACGCTACCTGGATGTCTTACCTCAACTGGTGCAAGGCTACAATCGGGCTTATCATCGCAGTATCCAACGCGCGCCCCGGGATGTGACAGAACGCAACGAACATCAAGTACGTACTACGCTGTACTCATCATCCAGTCCACCCTTGACGACCCCCCGTTACAAACGGGGAGATACGGTGCGGATCAGTAAAGTGAAAGGACAATTTGAGAAAGGCTATTTACCCAACTGGAGTGACGAACACTTTGTCATCGTACGCCATAAACCACGACAACCCCACGTCTATGAACTGGAAGATCTACAAGGCGAGAGACTGCAAGGCACGTTTTACGAGACAGAATTACAACCCATAGTGAAAACACCGAAAGATTACTACACGGTGGAAAAGATTTTGAAAACGGAACGTCGACGGGGCATCCCCTTTCATTTCGTCAAATGGCAAGGATGGCCTCGTTCCTTTAATTCCTGGGTGTCTGGCCGTGACATGAAACGCCTATAAATTCGAACTGCTAGTACCACCTGGCTTCAGTATAGAGGATGGTACCATGGATAGAGCACGGCTCCCCGTAGTGTTACAATCTCGAAAAGGACAAGTGGGTACTCTCGTGTGTGTCATAGTGCTTGTGGGTACGCTATTTACAGGGGTGTTCTACGATTTGTCGACCGTGTTAGCCTTTTTGAACACGCCGCGTTCTCCATCATCACCCACCATCACTTCGACGACCACGTCACGGCCACCCAAGACGTCAAGAGTGCGCCACGTATCAACCCAGACCACACCACCGGCTACTCCAGCCATCATCACCACCACTCCATTACCCTTGACCCACACCATCGACCTATCCACCACGACGCCCCGTACTACTCCAACCACGTCAGGACGTCATCCTACGCCGTCATCCCTGAGAAGCGCTTCTACCTCATCACCACCCACACCTAGTACCACCAACACGCTGCTCAACCTATTTGCAGTGGATCCCCGTGAATCACCACGTTTACCACCACAACGGTATCCAATCGACTACGATCCCCGGTGGGATCCCCGACAACGCGGGTGGGCTTCTAACCGTCGAGCGCAAATCACCAAATAAAAAAATAAACTATGGATCCTCGATGGCAGCATCCATTCACCTGTCTCATCGCTGGACCGACCGGGTCTGGAAAAACACACTTTGTTCAACGTCTCATCCAACATGGAGCAGCCCTGATTTCACCGCCTGTAGCTCGTATCCTGTGGTGTTATGGCGCTTGGCAGCCCGCGTACGAGGCACTGGCCCGTGTCCCAGGACTCACCTTAGTGGAAGGCTTACCCCCTGAAGACATACCCCCAGACACCTTAGTGGTGGTGGACGATCTCATGACGGAAACGGACGGTCGAATTACCCGTCTCTTTACCAAAGGCAGTCATCATCGTCGGTTGAGCATCATTTACATTGTACAGAATCTTTTCAGTAAAAACAAAGAACACCGGAACATTAGTTTGAATGCTCAGTATGTGGTGTTATTCAAAAACCCCAGAGACGCGTCACAAATTACCCACCTCGCTCAACAGATGTACCCTAAGAACACGGCCTTTGTACGAGAAGCCTTTCAAGATGCCACTCAACCTGCTCACGGCTATCTCCTCATCGACTTGAAACAAGATACACCCTCACCTCTGCGATTACGCACCCTCATTTTTCCCGGTGAACTACAGACGGTGTACACCCCCAAATGAGTGAGGCGGATAAAAGAAGAAGACCACGGACTGGAGCCTTCATTCAAGCATCATGTCTGCACGCCTACGCAAGCACGCCGCGGCATTGCGCGTACTCCGCAGCGCGCCTCCGGAAGTGGGCCGGGCCCTGGTGCGCGGCGCGGATCCCGATCTCATCCGGTGTTTGTGTGAAGTGGCCCATAATGTATTAAAAGGCAATGTTCCACTCAGTCCTGTGCAGAAAGGGAAATTGCAACGGCACAAGGCGGGTCTCCGAACGCTGGTCAAGAAGACGAGGAGTAGTGTCAAGCAGAAGAAACAGGTGTTACAGCGAGGTGGATTTCTCGGCGCACTTCTCGCGCCCTTAGCCGCTACGGTACTAGGCCCGTTACTCGGCTCCATCTTGGGACGCTAACACCATGGAACATACGAAAAAAATGATGCTGGTCGAACCTCGACTGTTACAGAGTTTACAATCTCCCTATCCCATCCCGGCCACCGTGCAAAAACTCCAGTCTTTGGATGAAGAAATGAATACTATACTGCAACAACGTGGACTCTCCGATCACGAGAAAATTCAACGCTACCATCATACACTGAACCGGTACCAGACGTTTATGGATCAATATAGAGGCGTAGCAAGTAGTACTAGTACTACGCCACCACCACCACTACCCACACCACTACCCACAACTACAACAGGGGCTGCTCCATCACCTCAGCTGGAAGAAGAAGTGTTGAGGAGTGTGCCTAAAGCCTACAAGACGCGGGCGCGTTTATTGTTGGACCGGGTGAAACAACATGCCGATATGGGTTGGAATGCAGAAGGAAAGCTACTGATTCGAAACAAAGTGGTACCGGGGTCTCATATCACCGATTTGATCAACGATATGGTACGGGCACGCAAACATTCCAACCCCCTGGGCTGGGAAGTGTTTGCTGAAGGCTTAAAAGACACGCACATCCCACAAGAATTGGTAGGCAATCCTAACCGTTGGGCCTTTATGGAGCAATCGAACACCCGACACCAACCAGCACCATCACCACGACCACCACCACCAACACCCTCTTGGGAGCTGATGTCACCACCCAAAACACCAGCACGACACTTTGGACGTTTCAAATCACTGCCACAACGCCGAGTGGCCGCCGCCTCCAAGGCCAGTCACTGGGAACCCTACTAATAATACTATAAAAACCGGTGCAGAAGCCACAACCACATCAGTTGTCATCATGTTTTACCTGACGTTGCCCAGTAATAGCTCACTCGACGTGTTTCCTGACAACACCTTGACCAAGTATGTCACGCAATTACCTCAACCGTTACATTTATCGGGACGCTGGGAATGTGGACTGATGGAGATTCAATACCCTTACTCATGGTACAACATACAACACGGAGAAATATGGTACGAAGTGGTGTACGAAGAAAAAATCTACAGACTCACGCTCCCCGCAGGCCAATACGATACACCGCAGAAGTTCGTAGCGGCTCTGAATGCCTTGATGACGTACGAGGCTCTACTGACGTTCACGAATGATGCAACACTCCTGTTATCCATGCGCTTGAAGAATAACCTGTGCTTCGAGGTCAACGAACACAACGAAAAGAGCTTTATCCGGCTGACCCCGCTCGTGAACGTGAAACTCAGTTCTAGACTACAGGAAATGTTACGGCTGTCTCACCACGTCGTCATGAGGGGTCCCTACAATGAGTACGGTTCCCATTTGATGGATATGAAAGAAGGTCTGTACGCACTGTACGTCTACTCGGATGCCGTGGACAGCCATATTGTGGGTGATATGAACACACCTCTGTTACGAGTGGTGCCCATTAGCAAGACGTATGGCGAACAAGCCACCCACAGTTTCAACCCTATCATGTTCCTGCCCGTACGCCATACCGATATCGACACGATCACGGTGGATATAAGAGATGACACGGGACGGCCGATCCCATTCGAGCGAGGAAAAGTGGTGCTGACACTTGCTTTCCGACAAATCCGTTCTCCTCACTTCGTATAATAATGTACGTCCCTTACGAGTGCCATACACCCAGCTATGCCGACTACTACAAAAAACAAACGGGAGGCGGCATGTCCATGTTTAGTGGGGCACGCATGCAACGTGGACATGGATTGGGAAACATACTGGGGAGTATCGTCAAAACATTCCTGCCCATGGTGACACGGGGTGTGAAAACGGTAGGGAAACAAGCGGTACAAAGTGGATTGCGCATGGCCGAGGATGTGATGGAAGGCACAGCACCCCGACAAGCCTTCAAACGCCGGGCTCAAGAAGCCGGGGGTGTGTTGCTGGCCAAAGCCCTTAAAAGACAAAGACTGACACCGCGAAGAGTCAGTCGACGACCCACCCACCGACGACGCACACCCCAGAGAAGGACTACACCCCAGAAGAAGAAGAAGAAGAAGAAGAAGAGACGTAATAGTAGTAGTAGTAGGAGAGACATCTTCGCATAATGGCCTTCATTAACTCCGAGTCATGTCCGTCTACCAACAGTGAATTGGATTTGTGGACTATTCCACCCACTCAAACCAGTGTAGCCGAAGGACGTTGGGTAGAACATCGACCCCTGGCTAGCCTGACGGGCGTGGGGCCCGTAGAATTTTCCATTCAAAACAATGATACGGCCTACCTGGATTTAGCCAACTCCTACTTGTACGTCAAAGCTAAAATAACGAACAAGGATGGGACGAACCTAGCGGCCGATACAAATGTATGCCCGGTCAATCTTTGGCTGCACTCCCTGTTCCAACAGGTGGATATCAGTCTGAACGATAGACTCATCAGTACGTCCACCAATACCTATCCGTATCGAGCCTACCTGGAGACGCTGTTGTCGTACGGCAGTGATGCCAAACTATCACACTTACAAGCTGAGCTGTACCACAGGGATACACCCGGATACCACAACTATCTACTCCCTGGCAATACTGGGTACGCCAGACGCAAAAAATTAGCAAGCGAAAGCAAGTCCATCGATATGATGGGACGACTGCACGCCGATCTGTTCATGCAAGATCGCTACATGATGAACGGTGTAACCATCAAGATCAAGTTGATCCGTGCCTCACCTTTGTTTGCCTTAATGGGCGGTGGGGCGGAAGCTCTCGAGTGCAAGATCATCATTGAAGATGCAGTCCTGTTTGTCCGTACGGTAGATTTGCAAGAGGGGGTGTTGCTGAGTCACATGCAAGCCTTAGCGAAAAAACCAGCCCTGTATCCCATCCGACGCGTACAGACCAAGGTGTTCTCGGTACCCGCAGGGACGATGATGGCCAACAGAGAGAATTTATTTCTAGGAGATCTGCCTAAACGTCTTACCGTGGGGTGTGTGACCAACACCGCATTCAATGGAGCTTTGGCTGAGAATCCGTTCAAATTTCATCATTTCAACATCAACTTTGTGGCACTGCACGTGGCCGGCCATCAAATTCCAGCCCGACCCTTACAACCAGACTTTACTAACGGAAACTATGTGCGGTCCTACCTGAACCTGTTTATAGCCACAGGACAAAACAACCAGGACGAAGGCAATACCATCACTCGAAAAGACTTTAGCCGTGGGTACACATTGTTCGCCTTTGACCTCACCCCTACCTTGGAACACGATCATCAACTGGCTTTATTGAAGAAAGGAAACCTACGGTTGGAACTGCGTTTCTCCGTGGCTCTACCCAGCACCATCAACGTGATTTGCTACGCCGAGTTTGACAACGTCATCAGCGTGGATGCGCAAAGAAACGTGCTGTGTGACTTCGCCAACTAAACCATGGATACAGAACAGCTGACGCGCATACTCCAGCGAGATGCCAAGATCCCCTTTCGAGGTGTATTTCCACGCAATGTGTTTCCCATCCACTCCACTACCCCTGCAGCCTACATCCTAAATACAGACCCGAAGAGTCGACCCGGTGAACATTGGATAGCGGTATACGTGGACACCCAAGGCCAAGGCGAATACTTTGATTCCTACGGACTTGCACCCCTCCATGCCGATTTAGTGAAATTCATGGACGTCTCTACGACAGAGTGGCGTTGGAATACGCAAAGATTACAAGGCCCCTTGAGTAGTGTGTGCGGACAGTACTGTGTGTTTTATCTCACTCACCGGAGTAGAGGACATTCACTGCCTACCATTGTACATATGTTTGATGATTATTGTCAAGCCGAAGACCGGGATGTCCTCGTCTATGACTGGACGGCCTCTCGTTTTAATGTGCATGCTCCATTTCTCTGGTTAACTTAATGTACTCTGTGCGCGCGCGCATCTTGTTTTATTATTATTATTGTTATGACGTTGTTGTTCTAACGTTGAATAAAAATGATGATGAAAAAACACAATGATGGGTTTTGACTTTCTTTTTTTTTTTATTTAAGTCAACAAGCAAGGAGTTATACAACTATAGAATACAAATAGTAGGGGTAAGTACACACATAGAATAGTAGTGATTAAGGTACATAAAAGTTTTGTCAGGAGTAGGATTTGAACCTACGCAGGGTATCACCCCACCGGCACTTAATACCGGCGCCTTAGACCACTCGGCCATCCTGACTTTTACAGTTTTTATAACGCGTGTCTCCACAGTTATTAGTGTTCCACATTTTTTACAAGTCCAAGTAGGTAGTGCTCACACCATCGGCCAATACTTTCCGTTTCGGATAAAAGAAAGTAAAGGCGTCTCGTTGCTGGATATAAGTGCGCATCTGGTGGTCCACCACCCGGAATCCTCGGTTGGTCCCACTGGCACTGGCCTGGCTCTGCAATACACCCAGGTAGAGATCTTTGTCGATGGCAGGGTCACGTCGGTTGACGCCTTTACAACTAAACTTGTTGTTTCCATCTCCTCCGTAACAATAGTACGTCTTGGACGACAGGGCGATCATGGCATCTCCACTCCACTCGAGTTTAAACAGACCCGGCGTCCGCTTGTCGTAGGTGTAGTGGTCGCGTCGAGGTAGCCACAGGTCCCGGTCCGCTTCATATTGTTCCCGTAACTCGGGTTTCACCAGGGACTCCCAATCGGCGTTGGAGACGGCCATGTAGGCCGAATCTGTGTCCATCTCCATCAACTGCCAGTCTGAGGGATTAAAATAGACACCCATGAAGTCGTAGAGAAACTGCAACATCCTCAGCTTGGCCACCTGATAGACCATACATCCAATCTGCAGGGGTAAATTGTACCGGATAGTCTTCTTGGCTGAAGTGACTTCATAGGTGTCGTCATCGATGACCTCCACGGACCGAAACAGTGGGGAATTCACTTTTTTGCGGGCTTGGGTAGTCGTGCAAATGTTCACGTTGACGTGCTTATCCTGATTGGTTACTGTTTTTCCATAATAACCATTGCCAGTGAGTTTCCAACATTCAGCCATGATGGCCTGACTCGGGTATTCATCACCTTGACGACGGGCCGCCGTGACGAGCTCGGCCTTGTCCGCAAAACAAGCCTCGGGGACGTACTGTATCACTTGATAGATTTGAGTAATTTCCAAACCGTGCTTCATGTACCACTGCAGTAAGGGGGTGCCCAGCAAGATTTTGTGCGCCCACATACTTCCAATCAACATGCGGCGTGGTTGAGGTAAACACTCGTGTTGCTCTGCGTAGGTGCGCATGGTCTCCCCAATATCATCCCGACCCACCAGCGAATTCTTGAAGATAGGCGGACACTGGGCGAAGAGGGGCTTGAGAGTGTCGGGAACATGCAGGTCGCATTCTACAAAGCCGTAGAGCTGCCCCGAACGAATGGCGTCCAACATCTGTGGCAGACTCAGCAGTCGCCGACGACTCAACGGGTACTCACGCTCTTTTAGGAACCGTTGTAAATGGGGGCGGGCCTGGCACAGGGTGTGAAATTCACACTCCCACATTTCAATCAAATCGTATCCTCGCTCTTTCACATAATCTCCGTTGGCCACTACTTCCTCCCGTAATTCTAAGGGTGTTTTCCCGCGTCGCTCATTAAAACGACCCGCGCTGAAATGACATTCGTGGCCGTGCCAGTAACAGCCATAAAACTGGAAAACAGTGGGTGTTCCTTGTACATGGGCAAACCCATCGACGGGGAGACGCCGATCGCCTATCCGCTTCTCAGTGGCGTTGGTCTGGTGTCGTATATAAATAGCCCGTCGATAGGCTTCCCACTCCAACCACTGGTCGGCAAGATGTTTGTGAGGCAACCGTTGGGGTGTAAAATGACGCCCTTCCGCCAACCAACGTGTATAATGACCACTGGGCATAGGTTGGGCCAACGACCACAGGTACAGAGCATTGGCATCGAATCCAATGATTTTGGCAACGGGTTTTCCACTGGGGAGAGTAGTGACATCCTTCTCGTGGTAGCGGTGAAAAAATAAGACTGGGCCCGCCCACAATGTTATCTTTTAGACAATTATGCATGTCCGCATCTTTCTGTTGTACCAGCGAGAAGTAAGTGGAACACTCTTGAAACAAATGGCGAAGGGCCAGCCCCGGTAAACTTAAGCACTCTTTAAAGATGTCCACGTGCATTTGGCGTTGAAAAAGTTGCACCATTTTCTCGGCCGCCTCTAGGAAAGGAACCACATCTAGGTTGTTGTACCATATGAGGAAATCTTCCAAGGTCTGCATATGTTCATCGTTCCATACCTGCTGTAGTTCACGGTACGTGTCTTCCGGACATTCCACTTGCTTCAAATCATCAAAGAAGGCGTGCCGAGGTGGCAACTGTGTTTCCTGCAAACGGTCGAGCGATGATATGTACGTGTAAGGGAACCTCCCTTTGGTTTGTGCACAGTTATAGGCCTTGACCCACTGATCATAGCTACAATTAGGAGCTAGGTAGTTGCGCACGTCCAGGAAATGCAGTGATGTAGTAGTGAGGGCCATATGATTATTGATCTTCTTGATCACCGACTTGAGGGTATCGGACTGGGCCAAGTAAGGGTAGAGAAATTCCTTCACCATGTTCAAGTCGTATCGTCCCGAATTAAAGCCGAGCACCGGTAACTGAGTCAGGTACTGCACGAACCGTAACTTCAATTTCTCCGCATACGGTTTAGGTAGAGGAACATCCTGCGACTGCAGAGGCTGCGACTGTAGGGACTCCGACTCGGACTCGGACTCGGACTCTTCATCATCGCTGAACGCTACACCCGGTACAGGAATGCGGTCGTCCAGTCCAGGACGTGCTGAAACTTCACCACCAACAATGCCGTACTAGCCGCACTGACTTGCTCTAAATACTCCATCATGCGGGTAATCAACTCATGGGAGTTCCCCGTGGACACGAAACACACCGGAGCAGCGTCATAGCCAGGTACGTTGCTGGAAATACTGACACTCAGAGGAATATGGCGCTGCGTCCACTGTGTTTTGGCAGAAAACAGGTCCATGGGCTCCAAAATTGCTTCAAAGTCATAGCACGCCCGGTAGGGGAAATAACGGTCCTCTTCCGGTATGATGAGTCCCTCATCGGCCAGTTCCTCGAAAATAGTAGGTGCATTATGATACACTCCACCCGGATAGACTCGCTTCACACTGTTGTCACAGATTTTCTCGTGGTCATGTAAGTGGGTGGAGCGATGAAACACCCGATGGCATTGGGCACAACTGAAAGACTGAGCGTACTGGCTCATATTGGAGATCAGCGAAAAATGACTCATGCCATTGTCGTCGAACACATTCACTTTCATCGTAGCAGCATACCGTTCTGTGGATCGCCGAACCAATTCAGCCACAAATGTATCGTCATCCTCTCGTCGTAATCGATAGACAAAGATATTAATATGAAACAGGGACTCCACGTCATCCAAATGCTTGAAGGGGACACCTCGGAAGTGCCGCTTATCCATGTCTTGCTGCTCTAAATATTCTTCACAATAGCCATCGGCCACTGTGTCACAACTCCGGGGGTCACACTCGTCCACATGCACGGCCAAACACCGAAACAGACATTTC